>VMDO01003141.1:9544-150176 GCA_007922755.1 Pedetes capensis
GGATGGGAGACCACCTGGGAACACCAGAAGCTGTAGGCTTGGGAGAAGGACCTGGCAACCCCCTCCCAAAAATCAATCTGCCATTGAAAACCCTATGAACAGCAGAGAAGCACTGACAATAGTGTTTCCCCTGTTGTACAGAGGGTCGCTATGAGTCGGATACCGACTCGACGGCACCTAACAACAACAACAACAACATTATAGTTTGAATCTAAAATATCCCCAAAGATCATGTGTCTGAACGTGTGGTCCTGGCACTGTCCATGGAGGCTGTAGTACTTTGGGAGGTGGGTCCTATCTTTGAGGAAATGAGTCACTGGGGGCACGCCTTTGGAATTTACCCAGACCTCTGGTTCCAGTAAGTTTCCCTGCTCCTGATCTGCCATGGTGTGAAGTTTTCTACCAGAGACTGCTGCTGCCTGCTCTGCTGCCATGTCTCCCAACCTCTATGGATTGTGATCCTCTAACTGTAAGCCCCCAGTATAAGGGTTCCACTGAATAACATGTTTGTAAGAAGGGTTGTCTTCCTTAAGAGAAATTATTACAGGCTGATCTGCCAATAACCCAGGAACACAACACAGCTCCTAAAGCAACAAAAAGTATCTGCAGTCAGGAGGTTTCTGAGAACTTGCAGTACAGCACATACCCTGTACACAGGATGAGATAAGCAGAAAGGTGAAGGCAATCAGGAGGAACCAGAGACCTTGGGAACTGTTAAGAGACTTCCTGAGAAATCAGCTGTTCTAGGGATCACTCTTCCACCCCCTTCTGCTGCTGTTGTTGCTGTTGTGTGCCATCAAGTCGGTATCCGACTCATAGCGACCCTCATAGGGTTTTCAATGGCTGACTGTTTCAGGATTGCCTTGGGAGTGGATTGCCAGGCCCTTCTCCCATTTTTGTGGTGCTGGGAATTGAACTTGGGACCTCAGAGACTGTGGTGCAGCGCTCTGCCAACTGAGCTAAATCCCAGCCCCCCCCTTCTGCTAGCATCTATAAAAGCCTGCCCTCAGCAGTCACAAGGGGCTAAAGCCCTATTGCCAGTCTCAGCCCCCCATTCCCCTTGGGGGAGCAAACTAAGAGCTTCTTAGTCTTATACTTAAGTCTTGTAGGGTAATTTTGGTCTGCCATCTGCTGCCTCTAACATCCAATAAATCATCCTCCCATAAGTTTGTTTTGGTCAGGTGTTTTACCACAGTAACACACCAGCTGAATAACACAGAAAGTAAAAATGGAGATAATATGTGACTCTTAGTATCTGGAAGTAATATTTATATAGCTATTATACGATTTCAATCATTGTTATTGCCATTGTTATTACCACCACTACTACTTATAGGCAGTATACAGATTCATAATTAAGAAACTTAAAAGCTCTAATTGTAGTCTGGAACAATGCATTTAGTCTTTCTGGAAATGTTTTATTTAACAAATATAAGTCATTTAACTTCATTTTAGGATTATATTATTCTACTGCTCACTGAGCGTCAAGAGCTGGACAAAATTGAGCATCATTAGCAAGAAAACATGAGAAGGAGGCAGGAGAAGCCTATGATTTAATTCTTTACTTCCTGTCTCTGTTTCCAAAATGGAAATCACATCACTCTCCTATCCATGGGCCAGTGCTGAACTTCTATCTATTTCAATAGTAACAGTAATATGCTATGAGTGGGACTCCTGTCAACTGACATGGGAATAACGTGTGAGTTTTATAAAGGATGGTCTTCCATCTCTTTCTTGCTCTTGTTTATAAAAGCCAATTAATTGTCTCTGGGCTGAAAGATGGACTAATGGAAGAAGCCATAGAGTCCAGGTAGAACTGCTAAAAATGCTGCTTTGGGCTTTTGGTAGCAGATGCTCTGAATGTGCAGAAATTGAGAAACCAAACTGACAGATACAATGGGTTTAATTTATTATCTTTCAAACTGACAGAAGCTTTGTCAAGAAATGGACAAGATCAGTGTTTCACAAGCCTTAATGAGCTTATGGATTATCTGAGGATCTCATTAAATTCAGATGCAATAGGTCTGGAAGAGGACATCAGATTCTGCATTTTGAACAAGCTCCTGGGTTTTGCCAAGAACTAAAGTTTAAGTGGTAAGAGTACATTTGCTTCTAGGGGATTCACGGTAAAGGAGAAGAGGGTGCACCAAGGGCTGAGAAGAGAAAAGATAGAAGGGACTGTGGATGGAAGATGGAGACACAGGGTTGGAGGCTGAAGAAAGGCAGGGGGATAGGTTTTCAGAAAGCAGATTCAGTGTCCCGTAAGCCAAGGAGACTAAGGGGGATGGTGGCCAGGCTGGTCCTCTAGGACATTCTTCTTGGGCAGCAATTATATTGGGATAGCATTGAAGGATATGCTCATCTGTTCAGTGTAGGCTTTCTGTCCCACCCTTCCTGAGCCAGAAGCTCTTTCCATGGGTGGAATCAGATCTAACAGCCTCTAAAACTGATGGGAGAATCCATGTTGAAAATCTTTAGGTAGGTAGGTAGTAGTTGTTAAAGAGAAGAGCTCTTGGATCAGATCAGGCTTCAACACCCAGTTTCACTAGTTATGAGCTCTTTCTGGCAAGGCTAACCTCTTTAAACTTCATTTTTCTCCTTGGTAAAATAGGGATATATATATGTATGTATGTATATATATGTATGTATATATGTATGTGTGTGTGTGTGTATATATATATATATATGTATATATATATATATATATGTATATATATATATATATATATATATATATATATATATATTTCTCTTTACATCCAAGAAATCCTAAAGCATCATGCTTGTATCTGCCATCTTTATAAAACCAATTTCCCATTTACAGGAGCTGGACTCCAAGGTGGGTTACACTTAAGCATTGTTTATTTCCTTTCATGAATATTCTCTTGGATCCTGTACTTGGAATTCAGGCTTCATTATATCCACTATAATTCTCATTTGTGAGTACATGAATATGGCACGTGGGTCTATTTTCTGTTTTCTAATCTATAAAGGGCCCTGAGTGAGAGTAAGCTTGACATGTTTCAGGAACAAAAAGATATTTGGCCTGGTTCAAGCAGGTTAGGTAAGAAAGTGATGTGGGATGAAGTCTGAGAGACAAGTAGGGATCAGGTTATGTCTGGCTATGTAAGCCATGAAGAGGGATTGGCTTTTATTAAAGCATCAGGGGTGTAATTGAGATTATTTAGGTACTTAACATTTAAATGGAAACAGCAATGATATTTAATGTCTTCACTACCTTATTGAAGTCTTGCCCTGTGCCAGGCATGGTACTAAGGATTTATATACACTGAATTAGCATTTAACCATTACATTAACCATAGGGGGTGGGTATTGTTATTTCCTCCATTTTCTAGATGATTATAAATTGAGGCTCTGGAGAGTAATGAAAATGCCCAAGGTCACTCATCTGGTAATTAGTAGGAAGCAAGGCACCACTACACTGTGCCTCTTATACATCCTCTACAGCCTATTTCCACCCATTGTTACGATGTGGCCTTGTTTAATTTGCAATGATTTCTGGTGGTTATGGTAGCTTGAGGCTGCCTGTCACATGGGCTGCGCACAGTGGTGGACATGGACATCAATCCGATTCAGGTGGAGCCTGAGAAAAACTCAAGCATCTTTTCACCTGGACTCGGTGTTTTCTGCATCTGCACACCTCTGTGTGCTCATGTGTCAAGTGTGTGTATGTTCTTTATGCCTCTAACCTTCCTTCCTTCAGGCCACAGGGAATCATTGCTTTTCATTAGCTGGTGTGATTAATCCATCTGCCTGGTGGTGCCTCCCAGCAGCCTCCCTTTACCGGGCACATCTGTTCTCGTGAAGCTGCTGTAAGCAAGACCAACCTCTGAGGAATCGCAGGCTGGGGAGAGACTTGCTTTTTACGTCAGCACACATTTCTCGCATTCTCTCTGGAGAAGCTAGCTCCCTTTATGTGGGTTAACAGGAAGAGGCAGTATTCCTGCACATTTGGGGGTGATTTCGAAGGGCATTCCAGTGGCAGGCATCCTGTAAAAAACAAAAGACAACAGGTATAAATTTTATGGATCAGATCAAGGGTCTCTTTTACAACAGAGAGGCCTTAAGAGTTTCTTGGCCACTCGTGAATGTGACTGATACAGGAAATTGTGAAGCTAGGTTACCAGTAGGAAGAGGCCCAGGTTTCTGATTCTGCAGGCCCCACACTTCATTCACAAAGTTAAAAGAGCCACACTGTAAATTCAAAAGAAAGCAGCTGCTACAGAGAACACAAATGACACATCTGAGACCCCACTTGGAGTTGGCAGGAGATAGTGGGATCCAATTTCTCTCTTAGTCCCCAACTTATGACAGCTAGTGCTATTGTATGGCTTTTAGGAATTGGCCTAAGAGAATTTCATCAGCAGCATCCAAACAATGAGGATAAAAATAATCACCGCATACCGAAGCTCTGCCATTTATGGGATGCAGGCATGTTTCTGGGAAGTGTAACAGCACATAATGCCCATTGTCCTCCAAGTAATTGCATTGGTCCCCAAGGGTCCTAATGTGGAAGGGCCTTAATGAGCTTTGGCTCCAAAGAAAAAAGGAGCTGAAACAAATATCTATTGTTCTGAATGTAACCAGAGTGATCCTTGGGACTGAAAACCCTGGGGTTATATAGGAAAGAGTACTTGTGATTAGTGAGGAGATTCTCTCTGTTACTAGGAGACTTATTACAATATGGAAATAATATACAGCATTCTCAAAATATGCAGCACACAGTTCATTCAGTAATGTTTGTTGAGAATGTAGTAGGGACCCACTGTACTCCAGGCATGAAGTTACACCTGTGCATAGAACAAAATACCTGCTCTCGAGGGCTTACACTCTAGTAAGAGTACATGACAATAAATAAGTGAAACAGAGTGGTTAAGGGCTCTGCATAGAGTTAATATAAAGTAGGATGAGAGAAAGGGACTTGGGGTGGTCAGGGAAGGCCTTGTTGCAATGAATGTCTAGCTGCTACCTAAATGCCATGGAAGAGCCACGTATGCTGGTGAAAGGAAGAGTGTTTCAGGCAGAGAAGCTGCTTTCATGTCCTAAGATGACTGTGCAGTATGGTTCAGGGAGAGAAGAATGCCTGGCCTCGTTCAGAGTAAGTGAGAAAGAATGAGACAGTGTGAGGTCTGAGCTATAGGCAGTGGCCAGATCACATAAGACACTGAAAGGTTTTGGATTTTCGTATGAAAATCCTTCCCATGTGGTAAGCTATGGAAGGGACATAAAGCAGAAAAATAACATGATCAATATGAGTATAGTGTTTTGGAGAGGTTTATTTTCATATGATTTCAAACTTTCAAAAAAGTTGCAAGAATAGCAAAAGGAGTTCTTAGACTTACCAACTGGTTAGATTTTTGCCCGCTTTTGTTTTCCTTCACCTATCTATGTATTCTTATATATATGCACTTTTCCCAAAACCATTTGAAAAAAAGGTGGAGACATTATATCCCCTTTAATACTAAATACTTCAAATATGCATTTTATAACAACAAAGGCATTCTCTTACATAATTGCAATACTCTAATAAAATCAGAAAATTTAATATTTATGTTATTATCACAACTATTCTTGTTATTAAATCTATAGTTCACACTGAACTTTCATCAAATGTCCACCCAAAATGTCCGTTATAGTTACTTTTATTTTTCAAGTCAAATAACTAATCCTGGGTATTACATGTCCTTAAGCATGTGTCCCTTCAATCTAAAATGGTCTTTCAGCTTTTCTTTGTCTTTCTTGACTTGGATTTTTAAAAAAAATACAGATCAGTTGTTTTGTAGAATGCCTTTCTGTTTGGCCTTGTCTAATTTTTCCTCATGATTAAATTCAGGTTATATGTTTTCATAGGAATATCAGAGAAGAATTGCTATGTCCATATCAGCACTTTACACCAAGAGACATTTATTTGTCCCAATATTTGCGACATTGGCTTTGATTACTTGATTGAGGTAAAGTCTCTCAGGACTCTGTTCTGTGTAGTGACTATTTTTCCCATAATAATTAATAAGTAATTATCGAAGGAATTTCTGAATCTATGTAAATACCCTATTGTTCATCAAATGTTTACTTTTATAGTTTTAGCAACTATTGGTGAATTTCTAAATCCATCAGTATTTCCATAGTTGTTATTTAGAATTAAACTATAAGGAAGAGCTTTCTTTTCTCCCATTTATTGTGCTAAATAAAAAGGGTGGTAGTGAAGCAAAGAGACCAGTAGGTAAGTCATTAAAGTATTCCACATAGCAAATGATAATGGCTTTATACCAAAGCATGTTGGCACAGGGATGGAGAGAGATATATAGATTCAGGCTATATTTTAGACATAAACTTGAGAGTTTTGCTGATAGTCTGGTATGTGAGTGGCGTAAGGAGAATTATCAAGAATAATTTCCAGATTTTTGTCACGAGCAAATGCTTCTATTTAGTAGTAGGAACTTGTGGTGCCATAATAGTACTGTTAGGGCTCAGAAAATCATACCCCAAAGTGAAGGCGTCAGAAGTAACCTCAGAAACAAAGTTTTTCTCTGACCTTCTCCTGCCCTTCTGTCTCTTCCCTCTCATTCTTCTCTGAGGCAAGCCATAGAAATGAGAATTCATCTTCACCAAGGCAGGCCATAGAGATCAGGAAACTTCCCCCCAAAGCCAGTCCTAAAGTCTAAAATGTTACTCTTGAATTTCTCCTTGCCTTTTTGTGTAAGAGTTGGCGATAAGGAAATTTCTTTGAATTACTCTGTTTGATTGTAGGTTATAAGACCCTCATTGAAGAAAGTGTCCTGACCCATACTTGGCAGGAAGGAATGCTACGCAGAGAGGCCAAGAAGAATCTAAATGCAAGTCTTTGCTGGGTTCCCTCTACCTCAGTCCATTACTATTAGATCCTTCCCATTTGGTGCAATCATATTTCTACATGGCTGCCCATGCTTCATCAAACCTAAGCACAAAAGTGGATAGTTTTTCCTGGGTCGTTGGGTCTTTAGTCTGAAGGCTCCTTTGTCCCACAAAACAATGATCAAATAACTGTGTTACAATTTCCTCTTGTTAATCTGTCTTTTGTTGTAAGTGTGTAGGTCATGACTCTTACAATGCAGAAAAAGTGGATTACCCTATTTCACTCCTACATACATTGATCGAGACAGAGAAGACTGGTAGAGAAATTTTGGGAGGGAAAATCATAAATTTTGATTGGTCATAAGTTTGAGATGCTTACTTAACATCCATGTGGCAGTGCCAAATAGTCCAAATAGTTGGTGCAAGGGAGAGGGAGTGACAGGTATGTAGATAATATTTAAAGCTGTGACATTGGGCAGATTACTTACAGAACAGGTGCAAGCACAGAGAAAAAGTCAGAATATGAACTCTGGGCCATTGTAACATTTAGAAATCAAGAAAATGAAGCACATTGGTGAAAGAGCTGGAGAAGAGGCAATGAGCAAGTGGGAAGCAACAGCAGAAAAGGATCTTAGTGATCAGAGGAAGAAAATGGGGTGAAAGAAGGGAGTGGCCAGCTCTGCTGGGTTCTGCTGAGAAATCAGGTTTACAGGGACAGGGAGTGCACCATGGCTTCTGCCACACAAAGAACACCAAGGCAGGAGCCCAGCAGGTGAGGGTGAGGGAGAGAAATTGAAGGCAGTGGCAGTAATCAATTGTTCTGATGTGAAGGGGGAGAGTGGGGAGGGGGTAGTGGCCTGGCTGGGCTATGGGGTCAAAGGGAGTTTTCTTTTTTCTTTCTATTTTTTAACATGGGAGATATGAGATCACACCCTCTGATATGGGGTGTGAAGTGAATGATGTTGAAGAGAAGAAATAACCAGAGGAACAAAGTCCCTGAGAGGACAAGGGGAAGTGGGAGCTGAAAGATGGCTGTCTTTGGAGAGTGGGACACTCGCATTTCAATGATAGAAAGAAAGTCACTGGGCCCATGGGATGGGGGTGGTGCGACATGATGAGGGAGTTCTTTTTGGAGCTTCAGTTTTCTTGACTGTGAAGCAAGGTCATTGGCCAAAATTGAGGTGAGATGGTGGGAGTAGAGAAAATATGCAATAATTACTTTGAAAAATAGGGATGTTAACAGATGTGAAGTATATGTTGGATTATCAGGCAGCACTGATGGGCAGTAGATTTGTGGTAATGAATCAGAGTGAAACTAGTCAGGAAAGTCATGGTGAAAAGTTATAAAATAACACGTGGGTATGACACCATCGCCTGCAGCCTTATCACTGTGGCATCCAATCCCCTCAGATATCAGAAGCTAAGCAGGGTTGGGCCTGATTACTACTTGGATGGGAGACCGACCTCCTGGGAACACCAGGTGCTGTAGGCTTAGGAGAAGGACCTGGCAACCCACTCCCAAAAACCAATCAGCCATTGAAAACCCTATGAATATCAGAGAAGCACTAACAATACTGTTTCGCCTTTTGTATGTAGGGTCCCTATGAGTCAGACACCAATTGGACAGCACCTAACAACAACATGACACCATCATTCACAAAGCCCATCTCTACATCAGTGTTTTGTTTAGCCATCAGCAGAAACCAGGGAAGCAGGAAGATAATAATATGTTCCGCCTTTTAGGTTAGCAATCTGTAGCTTAAAGGGATTCAGTGTCCAGCCTAGGCCACAGGAAGGAAGCCTCTGACTCCAAAGCCTGCACTCATCTATCACTCCTGCATCTACTGGAGTGA
This sequence comes from Pedetes capensis, assembly GCA_007922755.1. Classification (NCBI taxonomy): domain Eukaryota; kingdom Metazoa; phylum Chordata; class Mammalia; order Rodentia; family Pedetidae; genus Pedetes; species Pedetes capensis. The sequence goes on from VMDO01003141.1 coordinate 18,250, forward strand.
TTCAACCAGTACAACCATAGAAATGAAGAGTAACTCAGGCCCATGGTCATCTCTGCCTTTAAATGATTTTATAGATGATGCTGTAGCAGAATATGGCTGAGGGTTTCTCAACAGTGATTCATGACAGGATAGTTGTGGTTACACAGACTTTTAAGATATACCTCAGAGAAAAAGATGGTTGACAAATGCAGATGATGAACAGAGCATAGTGCTAACAGAGCATAGTGATTAAGAAGGTCATAGACTATGGAATCACAGATATATTCAAAGTTTTGTCTACTACCTACTGGCTTTGTGACTTCAAACAAGTAATGTAACTTCCCAAACTCGGTATACTTATCTGTAAAATGGTCATGGTAATTGTACCCTCATCCATTTGAGTTCCAGTGAGTATTAAATATAATAATTCACATAAGGACTAGAGCATGGTTCTGAGTACACAGTTGTTAGGTACCATTGAGTCAGTGTTTGGCTCATAGCGACCCTAAGTACAACAGGGGAAACACTATTGCTAATGCTTCTCTGCTATTCATACGGTTTTGAATGGCTGATTGGTTTTTTTTTTGGGAATGATTTGCCTGGTCTTTCTCCCAAGCCTACAGCACCTGGTGTTCCCAGGCAGTCTCCCTCCAAGTTCTAACCAGGCCTGATCCTGCTTACCTTCGGAGATCTGATGGGCTCAGATGCCACAGTGGTATGGCTGCAGGCAGGTACACAGTTAGGGCTCTTTAAATCTATACCATTACTATTATTAGTAGAAACTAAAAATGAAATGTGAGAATGGAATAGAAATTTAGTTGACAAACTAACAGATTTGGCTCATAAAACATTTTTGCTACTGGCTAAAACAAATATCAAAGCCAACAAAAAAAAAGCCCTTCAGATACTTACGCATACTTGTTTTAATGTACATAAATATCTCATTTAACATCTATACAAGAAATATAAGCAATGTAATGTATGGAAGTAAATGTACTGCTGACAGAGAAACTGCAGATAATGTGAAAACATTAAAAATTTAAAGGAAAACATGTTGGGTCAGCAGTATGAGTAATTCTTATTTTATCATATGAACAGTTTACATCGTGAAGGATGCAACACATTACAGCAACATTTCAAAAGGCAAGCAGTTTGCTAGCTGCCCTGTCATCAGGAGAGCTCTGGTCTTGCTGAGCTTAGCTGGTGGGCCACATACTATCATATCAAGTTTCTGTCATGGTTTTCTGAGTTAGCAAAATAAGATAATAATGCAGCAATTCTGATATTTCTGGTCCCTACACAGGTTAAATCCAGACCATATGCTGTGCAAAATTAAAGTAGAAACCAGTATAACTTGTGGCAGAAAGTCATATATAAATTCTATGTTTTATGTTTCCTGATGAATTTTGTGATTAAATGCAATGATTCTGTTGAATTAAAATAGTAGAGCTCTGCCAAGCTGCCATAAGGCTTTACTACCTTTCAGACTTGCCTCTTGGAGGGTTGGTTACCTAGGAGACAGGATTTGTGGGTTAGGTAGGGATGGCTCCAATGTGGTTCTCACTTCGCCCCCAGGTGCCTGTAGAGCTATCCCCATTTGTGATGCCCCCTTTGGAGATGTAGGGAGCCCCACTCTCCAGAGCAGAGGCTAGGTGTGGGTTGTTTAAAAGATTCCACTGTGATTGTAATGCGGGTGTACACACTAAAGGTCAAGAACTGCGTCTAAAACAAACCTCTTGGCTTTCATACAATGCTGTATAAAAATCCATGTGTGTATACACACATTCATAGGTGTATATTCATTTTCATTAATATTTAGGATTAATTTAATGCCTGCAAAGCTTGTGCTCCTGAGGGCTGATAGGAAGCCAGAGTAACTGGATTTTTCTGCTAGGTCAGCAAGGTATTTCAGAAAGTTATCACAAAGCTCATTATCAGATTAAGAATGCTTTCAGCAGTAAGTGACTGAAAATCCATCTGAGTCACGAACAGATAGGAAGGTATTTTCCTTATAAAACTAAGAAGCCAGAAAGCAGGGTTAGTGTAGCACCTCAGTGATGTCAGTACAAACCTAAGAACTTTTATTATTATTCTGACATTCTTACGGTGTTACTTCATGTCTACAACATGGCTGTGTCAGCTCCACATGTGATGTCCACATGCAAGGAGAAAAGAAAGGAAAAATTGCACTGGCTTTATCTTTATCAGGAAAGGAGATCTCTGTCCATATCTCTTTGGCCAGAACTGTGCCTCTAGCAATCTTTTGCTGCTAGTGAGGCTGGAAAAGTGACTAATGCTCTTGTCTCTACTTTGGAGAAGGAACAAGAAGAAAAGAGGTTTACAAATAGCCAGCCAACCCTGACTACCGTGTTTTGTAGCTCTATGTATTTGATCTATAAATTTGCTTCTCTGGTGTGGAGGAAGGTGCCTTTATGCACCTCCAAATCATTCCGTTTTTCTTATTATTTTTGCTGCTATTGTTTTTATTGAAAATGTCAACAGAAGCTGCAACTACCATTCATTGGCTACTTACTATAGACCAAGCATTTTGCTACCTAATTTTTCTATCTTGGCTCCAATGCAGTTATAATAATCCTCCCTGCCAGATGAAAATCACTGTCCCTATTTCTCAAATAAGGAAATTGAGGCTGAGAGAGGGCAAATGATAGAGTTAGGATTTGAAATCAATCTACATAGTACTAAAGTCTGAGTTCTTCCCAACACAACCACCACCTCTACACTTGGATCAAAAATAGCCTTTGGAGATACACACACAAAGGAATATAAAGTCTTCGTAATCTGTATATATTCTTTTTATAACAGGCTCCAAACGTTACTCTCTTGCTGCTCCTTTACAATTCCTTGAAGTATTTCAAGAAAAAGAAGTCATCCAATGTTGAAGATACCTGAAGCCATGCCACCCTGGCACCTGATCCCGTCAGATCTCAGAAGCTAAGCTGAGTTGGGCCTGGTTAGTACTTGGATGGGAGACCACCTGGGAACACCAGGTGCTGTAGGCTTAGGAGAAGGACCTTGCAGCCCACTCCAAAAAAATCAATCAGCCATTGAAAACCCTATGAATAGCAGAGAAGCATTGACAATAGTGCCAGGCATGGCACAGTGTCAGGTTGTGTTTTGCCTTTTGTACATAGGGTCGTTATGAGTCGGACCCAACTCAACAACACCTAACAGCAACGACAATATTGAAGTTACTTCCCAAGTGATGCTGGGACCTGAGCCAGAGCAGTTAGCTCCCCTAGGATGTGCCACTGGCCCTGAGCAGCAGGGTCTTCCTGGGCTGGAGTGCTCCCTACAGGATGGACATACTGCTTGGCAGGTTCCTTTCTGTTGCCATCCTCCCAAGAGCTCAGAAATGTCTCTGGGAACTATGAGGCACATAATTTGAAAAGAGAAGGTGCCATGGTTGTATTACTTCCAAAGAAATAGATTTTACAATGGCAAGGTCAAGCCCAGTTTCCTGGAGGAGGCCCAAATCCACCAACCGTGCTCAACAGAAATGAGTGGGGAGCACTATGTGGCCCTGCAGCATCCCTCAGCTCCAAGCCTATGGGCTGGCTTGGGAATTGGACTCATTTCAGGCAGTGTGGACCCTGTTGTGGAAGGCTAATCTCCCAGAGATATGTCAAAGTATGCAGGGAGTACATCCAGCACCTCTTTGAATGGAAGTTTCCATAAAGAGAGGAGCCAGCTGCACTTGTGAGGCTTTCCTTCTGCTCCAGAAAACCAGTGGGGACATTCTTCTACTGGGCTTATAAAGCCAAGATTCTCTAGCTTTATAGACCAGCCTCTCATGGCCTTGAGATTCTCCAAAATGCTTTTGAGGTCCCTGCTGGGTGGTCCTTAACAGTGAGAAGTGATGTGTGGGTGGAGGCTGACTCTGAATGATCTATTTCAAATTGTGGAAGGGAAGCCCAGGTAATTATAACAAGATCTGTAGGCTAGTCAGTGCTAGAATTCTCCTGAGACTCAAAGGCAAATCAAAAACATTTTCCTGGTTTTGACCCTTGAAAATACTCAGTTTTGCTTATGATTATGCATTAATTGCTTGCAAAGAGGAGGCAGACGATCAAAGGTGACCCCAGGGACAATGCCTCTTCTGTCTGTTGAGGAGCTCCCCATAACCTCTGGCTCCTTTAGATTGGTACAGACAGAATCGGGACTTTCAGAGATCCTACTTGCTTATTTAACAGGCTGGGATGGCTTTGACAGCCCCCTATACCAACCCCCAGGTCAGACTGCTCTCTGTTCTCTCTCTCTCTCTCTCTCTCTCTCTCTCTCTCTTTCTTCTCCTCCTCCTCCCCTGCTCCTTTTGCCCATGGCAAACAAAGTCATTAGTTCCCCTATCTCTTCTATATCTTTTATGCTACCTAACTACCTTACTCCACCAGCAAGGAGCTCCCCACATCAGGGCTTCAGTCTGCACTGGTGGAGTAGGGAGTGCAGTGGGTGAATTTTTGTGCTCAAAGGTCAACCTAGTGTCACTATGACCTCACAGCCTTAGATGAACTACATGGGATGCCAAAAGATTCTTAATTACTTTGTTCTAATCATGCAACCTTGATATTTCTAAATTCATAAATTTATAAATATCAGTTGTCTCCTTTTTAAAGGGTAATAATTCAGATAAGGCTACTGATACCTGAGGGTCCTTTGGGTTTGTCCCCCAGGCTCAAAATTCCCTTAGGCTTTCCATACTCATCAGCACAGATCCTGGGGTTTTTCAAATTTCCCATTTCTATTTTTGTTTTCCTTAGGAGGAAATAAACTGGCTGTCATGGCTTCTGCCATTATATCATCCAATATGTCTCAGCCATTGTTCTCTCTTGATCCCTTAATTCCCTGTGACTTTTTGTTCTTTCAAGAGAATCCTTTGGGTGGAGATGAGAAGTGATTCTATTTGTCCTACAAATGTGTGGCCCTCCCCCAGGAGGCAGGAGCAAGCCTGTCAGTTGGGGACGAGATGCATCATTTTCAGTCATTTTGAGTCAATTCATGTTCAGCAAGTTTCTTCACCATACCACCCTCTCTGTCCTCTTGTCTCAGCAATTCAGCAGGAAATTAGCAGCACAACACCTTCCCACAAGTATGACAGGTTGGGGGTGGGGTGGAGTTCCTGGGTTAGCACAGACCTCCAACAAGTAGGGTCACCTGAACAGCTCATTTGGAATGTGACCTTTAAATAAAAACAAAAACAAAATATAAGGTCTTATAGGCACTTGGGAGCAATAACAGAGAATCCCTAAATCCCTCTAGTGGCAAATACATTTGGAGGTGTTTTTTGCAGTTTAACACAATCCCCCCTTCTCTGAGATTGACCATAGCCTTCCCACCCCATTCTCAGGGTTGGGCTTCCAGCAAGTAAGCTTGTTTTTTATGACCTCACCTGCTCCAGTAACAGTTGATTGAGCCAAAGATGGACACCTAAGACAAGCTGGACCAATCAGATTTCTCCACTGTGGATTTAGAGATGGGCTTCCAAGTTGGTCTCTGTGGCGACTGGAAGTCCTTCCTCAGATCTTACCTTCTCACTCAGGTCTACTCCAGCCCATGTTTAAAACTGCATCCTGCCTACCTCACCCCCACCTCATGCTCCAGCTCTCTCCTGACTCTGCTCCACTTGTTTTTTTCTCCATATCCCATATCCTCTAACATGCCACATGTTTGTTCATATTGCTTGCAATCTCTAGCTTCCTCTCAAATGTCAGCTCTCTGAAGGCAGGACCTCTGCCTTGTCCACTAGTGCAACCCAAACACAGAGACCAGAGCTGGCAGTACTCCTTTTCTTTTCTTTCCTTCCCTTTCCTTTCCCGTTTTTCTTTTCTTTCTTTCCTTTCTTTCTGTTTATTTGTTTTGTCTTGTTTTGTTTTTTTATGCAGTACTGGAGTGGGGGCTGAGCTCAGGGCCTTGCACATCCCCTACAAGCACTCTACCACTGAGCTGTACCCCAAGCACCTTTAAATTATTATTTTTTTTTTATCTTGAGACAGGCATCACTAAGTTACACAGGCTGCCTCTGTCCTCAAACTTACAATCCTCCTGCCTCTGCCTCTTGAGTTGCTGGTATTATGGGTGTGAGCCCCCATGCTTGGCTGCCACACACTTTCTCTATACAAAAAAACAGTAGTTGAATAAGGGAACTAGAGTAGTAGAGGAGTCAGATTCTATTATATGGTCCGGAGCAACAGAAAAGCCAGAATGTTCAGAGGGAAGGGAACAGACTTATAGCAAGAGCTGAATGAGGAAGTAAGAACCCTGTCTCTGAGTTTCAGCCCCTTCTGGAGTCCAGGCTTCCCTTCTGCATGTGGATTTCATGAGTTGTCACAGTAAATTTCCTCCTTTCCCCCTTACACTAGCTGCAGTTGGTGACTATGACTTGCAGCAAAAGGATGTTGGCTAGTTCAAGAGACAGCCCCCAGGTTTCCTAGAGCTATGCTCTAGTACGGACAATGTACTGAGAGCTGTGGGAGGCCAGTATGGCAGGAGGTAAGTCAACATGAGTGGAGAGTAATAGACAGAGAAGCAAACTAGTGGGGAGGGCTGTGTGCACATCTTAAAAGTTTTGCTTTTCACCCTGAGTAAGGTAGAAAATTCTTACAGGTTTTGAGAAGTTTTACATTTTAATGGGATCTTGTTGGCTATTGCAGAGAAACCTGGGGTTTGTAGTGGCAGAGGGAAGCGGGAATCCTAGAAAGGTGCTGCAGTCACAGTCCAGGAGAGAGAAGGTGGCTCCAAGCATGGTGCAGTCAAGGAGGGTGAGGAAGTGGCCAATGTCACGACAAAAGGCAGAGCTGATATCTCCAAACCCCTGAAGCCCTCTTCTCTGGAACATTAGGACATGTCTTCTATGAATATTTTTCTGTGTTGGAGTAGCTGGGCTGTTGATTCACTGTATTCTGCCCAACTCCCACAATGCTCTCATCTGCCACCAGTCCTCTGCTTCTACTGGGTAAGGCTGAGCACTTCTACTAAATTGTGCCTTCTCCACCTCGGGTCGGCTCATGGGCTATTGGCTGAAGGTGAAGATTTTTCATGCTTGTGGACATGGTGCAGAGGAAATAGACCCAGAGCAGTGAATTGGGGTCTAGGTCTGTGTTCATCTTTGACTCAGGTCTCTGTTTTGTCATCTGTGAAACGAGGGATCTGACCTCCAGGATCACTCATTGTCCCTTCAAAACTCTCATAGGCTGTCATTCTGTGGATCCAAGGACTATATCCATCACTGAACTCAGGTCAAAGACAAGGGCTGCATCTTATATCTTAAAAGTCACTGTGGAATTTCCTGGAGTGACAGAGGAGCTCAGCCTGCCTAGACCACAGCTACTAGTCATGGACATGGTCTGTGATGCCTCATTAATAGGGAAGAAAATGGGTTCCTGAACCAAAGGCTTAGATCCCACTTATAAAAACAAATAAAATAAGATAAATGATGTTAGCCTGGGATCTCTCTGAGAAGTAAAGTTATATTTTTTCCCCTGAATTTTTCTACATTTTCCAAATCTTTTAATATCACTTATGTATGCATATATGTACATTATATATGTTTACAAATGTGGTCTTTATATTTCTTTTCCTCCTCTGATTACCACTTCTCTTTTTCTGTTCCATATCTCCACTATCCTGGCGCATCTCCCCACAGCCTGGAAACCCACCGTCTGCCACGGACATCAGTATTGCTTTGGTACTCACACAGCATTCATTCATTCCTTCATTTATTTAAGACTAATACCAAGTCATAGCTTTGGAGCTCCCACCAAACATGGGAATTATCTTATTTCTGATCTGCTTTTGATGAGCCAAGGAAAGTGGCAGAAGATAAAATTGGAAAAGGGAGCATGAGGAGATTTCTACTTCTCATTTCCTGATGTGTGTCAAAAACTCTAGGACTCAGGTTGGTTCTTGTTTGTAAAATGTTCATGAAATTGAGGCCAGGGGCAGTCTGAGTAATTTAGGTGACTGTGTCTCAAGATAGAAAAATTAAAAAGGGGCTGGGAGTGCAGCTCAGTGGTAGAGCACTTGCAAAGCATGTGTGAGGCCCTGAGTTCAGCCCCCAACTACCACACACACACACACACACACACACACACACACACACAAGCAAGCAAGAACAGTTCGACAGTTCAAATAGGATAACAGGCAGAAATATAAATATAGATTAAAAAATAGAAAAATTAAGCAAATATGTGTTCTTTTGTCCTCCAAGATAAACTCATTGTTATGACTCCTTTTTTCCTTTCTGAACTGAAAAGTAAATGGATCTTCATCCCCTTGTGTGTGGGGAAAGGTTGGGTGGTGTTTATATTTCAGCTCTATGGAGTCAGTTGTGTCCTGATCTTCCCAGGGAAGTGAAAACCTTAACTTATGGTCTAAGTTTTTTCATTCTTGACAACTTAGTATTATTTTGGAAAAGCCTAAGGGAGTGGATTGGGCTTAACTACAATCTTTCAGAATACCTGAATGATTGGTTTGGGGACATGCATGCCCCGAACCTGAGTTAGTGGCACTGGCAGTAGGAACACATGCTTCCATGCCAGGAGTCTCCCTCCCTGCAGGTTATGAAATACCATGCGATTTCCCTTCTCCTCCTCCTCCTTCTCCCCTCCCCCTCCCACCACCACTCCTCCTCCTCCTCCTCCTCCTCCTCTTCTTCTCCCTCTTCTCCCTCTTCTCCCTCTTCTCCCTCTTCTCCTTCTCCTTCTCCTTCTCCTTCTTCTTCTTCTTCTTCTTCTTCTTCTTCTGCTGCTGCTGCTGCTGCTGCTGCTGCTGCTGCTGCTTCTTCTTCTTCTTCTTCTTCTTCTTCTTCTTCTTCTTCTTCTTCTTCTTCTTCTTCTCTTATAAGCCCACAGGGATAATAGCTCCAGTGTTTACAGTTTTTGAAATAATTTAATAATTTAACAAGGAAATCTTAATTTGCACTAACCTCAAGGAAAAATTTGTGTGGACTAGGAACAGAACTAATTTAAAGGAAAAGCTGAAATAAGAGGAGTTTTTAAAATAAACCCCAAGTATATATTTATGTTTAAAAGAGGCAGTTATCAAAATCTTATAATTAATACCCTTGACTCCTAGTGTAGAAGAGTTAATAATTAGCAAGAGTTCATTAAAGATATTTTTGTCAATTATTTGAAGCAAAAGTTCTGAAATGGTGAAAAGCCTCTGTGTGTCCTCAATAGTAATAAAAATATCTCATCTTATTAATTAAAAAAACTATTAAGTCATTATTAAGAGATTTTATTCCTAGAGATAGGCTAGTGAGATAGAATCATCACAAACTCAAAATCTTTCTGAAGAAGTTTGGGAAATATTTTGTTGAGAGCTTTAATGTGACCACCACATACATATCTTGGGCCTGAGACAGTGGAAAGACAGGAAACGTGTTGTTTTAAGGCTGGGCGTGGTGGCATATGCCTGTAATCCTAGCACTCAGGAGGGGGAGGCAGGAAGATAGTGAGGTCAAAAGCAGCCTGGTCTACATATTGAGCCCTTGTCTCAAAAATAAATAAAAGTGTCTTTTACTTTTTTTAAAAAAAAAGTGTCTCTTTCTTAAAAGGAAAATTATAAATCCTCTTGGAAAATAAATAATGGATAGAAGAATAAAGGAAATGATACTTTAGAGTTATCTCTTGGTCTTAGGTTTCACCTGGATGTAGAAAGATGGTTGATTTGCCATGTCTGTAGATTCTGCATCCATAAAGTCAACCAACCACAGATTGAAACTATTTGAAAATAAAGTAACTGTATATGTATTGAATAGGTAACAGTTTTTCTCATTAATCCCTAAACAATACAATATAGCAAATACTTAATAGCATTTGCATTATATTAGGTATTATAGGTAATCTAGGGATGATTTCCCCCATGTGTTTGTCAGCTTGTTGTGCTGTGGGGGCTTGTGTGTTACTGTGATGCTGAAAGCTATGCCATTGTTATTTCAGATACCAGCAGGGTCACACATGGTGGACAGGTTTTAGCTGAGCTTCCAGAATAAGGCAGACTACGGAGAAGGACCCGGCAGCCCATTCCTAAAACAAATAGCCATTGAAACCCCTATGAATAGCAGAAAAGCACTGTCAAATATAGTGCTGGAAAATGAGCCCCCAGCCCAGGCTGGAAAGCATTAAAAAACAAATGGGAAAGAGTTGCCTCCTCAAACTACAGTTAACCTTAATGATGGGAATGGAGTAAAGCCCCTGAGACTCCTTTTGCTGATGTGGCGTGACTCAAATTGAGAAGAAACACAGTGTCTGCAACAATGGCTCAAACATAAAAAAAATCCTGTGCATGGCACAGAGTTGGGGAGTGTTTCATTCTGTTGTACATAGGGTTGTTGAGTCAGATTCAACTTGATGGCTCCTAACAACAACAGGGATGGTTTAGATTAAATGGAAGAAAGTGCATAGGTTAGATGCAAATAGTATGTTATTTTATGTAAGGGACTTGAACATCAGTGAATTTCGGTATTGTGGAGCAGGGGGTCTCAGAACAAATACCCCATAAATATTGAGAGACAATTGTACATTGAAGGGCAGAATACTCCCATTTGGAATCAGATGAGCAAATGATAAGTCTGGGTGCTTCATGTGCAAAGATGATGCCTGCATCCTTCTTTGAGCAGGAGAGTCAGTGGACTGCTCCAGTAGTGTATCATTTTTCCTCCTTTATACCTCTGATTTCCCTTGTGACCCATGACATCCTCGGTTAGGGGAAAAAGTAGCAAGTCTATGCCTGCAAACAACCCATATCCCCCGGTATGATGACCCCACAGGACATCATGTCCTCTGAGTTGTCCTCAGTATCACCTTTCTCTAGAAATTATGTGCTCTGTTAGAATATTATTTTAGAAATAATTTGCTCTTGAAGAGACACTGGCCTTTTTATCAAACAGCTTCTGGCATGAACCAAGCTATTTTGTGACTCTAAGCTCTTTGAGAAAGCAGTGTGTCTAGGAAAGCCAGCAGTAAAAGCCGTGGTTGCTAAGGGAACAATGGAATCGCTGACACACAGACGTGGAATGTGACCGAAAACTCGTTTTTTCTTCTCCTGCCACATGGAAAAGAAAGTAGATGAGTCAGAGGGACTGGTGGACAGTCCTTTCTGGCAGTTAAGATAGTTAAGGGCCAAGATAGCCTGGGTTAGCCTACACAGCAAGAGTCTAGTGGAGCTAAAATTGAGAAAAGCTGACAACAGCTGGGAAATTGAGGATAAGTTAGGGGAGGCCATGACTCAAACTGCGACTTGAAGGGTAGGTGAGACCGAAGGCCTGACCTCACACCACAGTTGATGACAAACATAGAAGGCACCACATAATCCTAAGTAGATACACGTTTCTTTGAACACTGTCTCCTAAATACTTTGAAATCTTTTTTAACTGATTGATTCATTGACCCACATACTATTCAACTGGGAATTGGGGAACCTGTTTTTTTTTTTAATCTTTTTTTGAGATATAGTTTATATAGCATAAAGTTCATTAGAACTGTATAGTTTAGTGATTTGGGGGGTAGGTAACTTTATAGAGTTCTTCAATTTTTCTCCCAACCCTGTTTTAGGATATTTCCAACTCACCAAAAGGTCCCCTTTGTCCATCTGCAGTCAATCCTTACCCCCAACCTGAGGCAACTACGATCTTCCTACCTGTAGATTTGTGTTTCCTAGAAATTTTAGCTAAATGGATTTATCACCCTGCAGTCTTTGGGGAGTGGGTTATTTCTTTTGCATCATGTTTTTGAGGTTGATCCATGTTGTACCACTTATCAGTAGTTCTTTTTTTGAAAATACTGAATAATATTCCATTGTACAGGTATATGACATTTTGTCCACTCACCAGGAGAGGAACATTTGGGTTGTTTCTAGCTTAGGATAATCATGAAGAATCCTCCCGTGAGTAGTCATATGCAAATCTTTGTGTAAACGTGTTCTTTTCCTTTTAGGTACACAACAGGATTAGAATTTCTGGGTCAAATGGTATATATGTTTAATATTTTAAGAAACCACCAAAATGTTTTTGCCATTTTACATTCTCCTCAGCAATAGAAGGGGTTTCTACTTTCTCCCCATCCTTTATCTATGTTTGGTATTGTCAATCTTTTATATGATAGACATTATAATATGTGACATAGTATATCATTGTAATTTTAGATTGTATTTTCCTGATGACTAACGATGGTGGGTATCTTTTCAAGTCCTAAATGTTTTATTTGAGTTCAGAAAAATACTTGAAGTAATAGAATTTTAGTGGGTAATCTTAAAACCAAAAAGCACATGTGTAAGTATTTGCCATCAGAATGCAAAGAAGAGTGTTTCTCTTTGCAAGCTGCTTGCCTCAGAATTACCCAGAATATTTGCTAAAATTACAAATCTCTCCTAGCCTATAGCACTGATACCTAAAATGGGATCCCCAGAGCCCACCTTTTTAACACCCCCAACCGTGCTGGATGATTCTCATGAAGACTGGAGTTTAAGAACCACAGCCTTAAGTCCAACATGCCTTTGCTTATCTGGTGGCCATTATGTTATCTGCAGGTGCAGCAGTCATTACAAGTGATACTGCAAGAGACGACGCCTTTTCCCCAAATATCATGAACTCAGTGTACAAAACTAATCTCAAGGAAAGCCATCTTTCTGACTCTAGAGTTCTCCTGGAAATAGGCAAATTATTTGTCAAAATACACATAACCCTTGTATGCTGGTACTATAAAAAGAAATGCAAGGAACCTGGTGCCTCCCTCCTTTATAAGGTGGAATATAGACGAGACAGTACACGGAGGTTAAGTACACTGAGATCGTATATTAAAAATTTATGGTCAGCCAACCTCATGAAAACATTAGCCATTTTAGACAAAAATAATTGTCTTAGTGTCATTCCCAGAAGCAAAACTTTATCATCAGCTTCACTAAAAACAGTAACAAATGGCTTCAGTCCCTCTGCAGAATTGTGGGTCTAGTGGTCCAGGCTGGATACAAATGTCTTAATCATATCACTGGCTCCTCAGATACTTATTTAAGGTTGGCCTACCTAAATGATTTGTTGTTGTTGTTAGGTGCTGTCGAGTCGGTATCCGGCTCATAATTTCCCTCATAGGGTTTTCAGTGGCTGACTGTTTCAGGATTGCCTTGGGAGTGGATTGCCAGGCCCTTCTTCCATTTTTGGTAGTGCTGGGAATTGAACTCAGTACCTCAGAGACTGAAGTGCAGCGCTCTACCAACTGAGCTAAATCCCAGCTCCCCTAAATGATTTAAAACCTTCTTTTAAGCCAGGTGCGGTGGTGCATGCCTGTAATCCCAGCAACTCAGGAGGCAGAGGCAGGAGGATCGAAAGTTTGAGACCAGAGGCAGTCTGCGTAATTTAGTGAGACCCTGTCTCAAAAAGTAAAAAATTGGGCTGGGGGTGCAGTACAGGGGTCCAGCACTTGCAAAGCATGCAAGCGCAAGGCCCTGGGTTCAACCCCCAGTACCACAAAAACATAAAACAAAAAACAAAAAAACAAAAAACAAAACAAAAACAAAAACAAAAACCCTCTTAGGCTCAAAGTTCATTAAATTCAGCAGGGCATGGTTAAATATAAATTTGCAAGCATCAAAAACCCCACCACCACCAAAAATTAACAAAAATCCAAAATACCATGTTTATCACAGGCTTTGGGAGGAGGCTTCACTTTGTAAAGATTCAGGACTTAAAGGGAAACACAGTTTGTGCTCCAAGAAGATTTGCTAATAAAACTGGTAGAAAAGGGTTCCAAAGAGCTTAAAGTGGAGGTGGGGCGGTCGTCTGGAATTTTACCAAGAAACTGCTTTTCTTTCCATATGAAGTCAGGCTAAAAAGGAATCCTCCTATTTGTACTTCAAACTAGTTTTAAATATATTAGGAAAAAATATCTACATACACAACAAACCTCGAGCCCAGATACCCTTCCTCTTGCTGGTAATTCTGTTTGAAAGGTCTGTGGGCGGCATCAAGTGTGGCCAATACATCACTGTCCCACTCGCTGTCTCCCCAGCGACATACAGAACACGCAAACATGATGCCAGGAAAGAACACTGACTACCCATGCTCTTTGTTGGGACTGTCCCTACAAATGGCTACTAAGGGGCATTGTAAAGTAGAATTGCTTTGTTGGAACCCAGAAATGCAAACATTTATGGAATTACTAGGCACAAATTACTTGGCACTGCAAATTGGAACAATTCTCAAACCTTTGTGACAAAGGAATGCTGAACGTGAAACAACTTGAGAATGGAATAAAAATGGCCCTATTCTTCTCTGACTCAATTAAGCACACATAATATATTCAATATGCTGTTGCCAAACTGTGTATTTGTCTATGTTGTTTGATGGTGAGGGTGGTGCTACACGTAAGCAAGACCCATTAGCATCTGCCCTGGTCCTTACAAACCTTGGAATGAAAGGAACAAGCAGTTCCTTCAGGTGGGAGCTCATTTGCACAAGATCTCGTACACAAGTCAAATGATGCCAATAACATTGAGTTACTTTTTGTAATGCCCACAGATTTTTTTAAATAGAAATTGGCAATACAGAAATGGCCCTTCTGAAACAACACCATTTAGTAATGTGACTTTTCCCTCCTTTTGATAAATCCAAATTATGGACATACTGTTCCCTGTATTTGCCCAGATGGTAAACTAGACATGCTGGTTGGAAGTGAGCTTTAAAACTGGCACATAATTAGAATCTCCGTCCTACTAAAATAAAAATATCAAGTGGTCTGTTAATAGATTTACATTTTCCAAAGACCATAAAACCCTTTTCTGGCTTTTCTCTATCTGTATTATTTTAAACACATCGTCTGTATGATTCTCACTGACCACCCCTTTTCCTCCCTGGGGAACAAGTAACCAGGACTTAATGCTTTCCTCAGAGGCTGGAAAGTCTGTAGAGATGATCTGAGTCTCACACACTTCGCTGTAGGTCAGGCAGACCCCAAGTTTCTGACTGTTTTTCCAGGCCTCACCCCAACCCAGTCTCAGGTGCTAGTGAAAACTCACCTTTGAGAGCTGAGTGAGGTTACTTGGCCAGTCCTAGCCTTACATGGTCACTAGGCAGGGACTTCTTTTGGGTATTACTTTATTCTGTCACCTCTTTCCTGGTCTCTCTCTTGCTCTCTGCATTTTTTTTTCCTTTGAGAGTCATCTTTGCTGTAACATGAATATTCACTTTTATTCCTCAAATAAGCTTCACTGATTCTTGGCAGTTCTTTTGGCATTTATGTTTTTAAAGTTTCTGTTTCAACTTTGGACATTGTTCATGTTAGGGCTCTTTTCCTATTAATTTTGGGGGTAAATTAAAAATTTTGAAATAATTTCAGAATTACTGAAAAGCTGCAAGAATTAGAAGAATCCCCACATATTCATTGCCCATATTCTCCAATGGTTACAATTTTCTCACTTTTGTTCTATTATTTTCTTTATGTGCGTCTACTTTTTTTTGTCTAAATTATTTCAGAGTAAGTTGCAGCATGATTCCCCTTTGCCCCTATATATTTCTGGTGTCTCTTACTTTGAAAAGTATTGTACTTCAGTGCTGAGCAAAGAAAAAGCTGACAAGAAAAAAAAGAAGGTAATTAAAAGCCATCTGCAATCTCACCACCCAGAAATAAACATTTTGCTATATAGTCTTCCGGTTCTTTTCTATGCATACATTCAAAAACATTTTTTTACTTAAATGTGCTATTATACATACAGTTTTGAGCCTTGCTGCTAGAGACAGCCTAGCATGGCAAGAGAGTTCCAGGGCTGGAGTTAGTCTGGGTACAGATCCTAGGTGTGCTATGTATTAGCTGTATCCTTTTCCTGGAGCTGGGGTTTAGTTCAGTTGGTAGAGTACTTCTCTGCACTGTCTGATGCCCTGGATTTGATCCACAGCACCACAAAAATGAGAGAAGGACCTGGCGGCCCACTGCCAAAAGCAATCCCAAAACAACCATTGACAACCCTATGAATAGCAGAGAAGCCCTGACGTAGTGCTGGGCATGGAAGTGTTGGGGAGTGCTTTATCTGTTGTACATAGGGTCACTATGAGTTGGACCCATCTTGATGGGACCTAACAACAGTAGTAACCATCCTTTTCCTGGGGCCACCACAACTAATTACCACAAACAAGGTATCTTGAAACAACAGACATTTATTCTCTCACAGTTCAGGTCAGCAGTCTGAAATCAAAGTGTTGGCAGGGTTGGTTGCTTACGGAGGCTCTAAGGGAGAATCAGTGTCATGCCCCTTTCTGGCCTTCTGCTGCCCACTGGGAACCCTTGGCCTTCCTTGGCTTGCAAACGCATGGCTCCTCCCCAAGGAGATGGAGGCAGTGTCTCTGTGTGACTAACATCACTCTCTCTCTCTTCATAGAAGGACAGACACCATTCGCTGGATTTAGGACCCACCTTAAATCTAGGTTGATTTCATCCAAAGATCTTTAAGTAATCACATCTGCAAAGACTCTATTTTCAAGTAAGTTCACATTGTGAAGTTTGGGGCTGGGTGGTGGTGGTGGTGGTGGTGGGAGTTGTCACTGTTTATCCTGCTGTACAGACACAGTATTTATGGGCAAGGATCTTTACCTCTTTGAATACTTTATACCCTCTGAGTGTAACTTCCCTAGAATGTTTTGTGGATTAAATGTGATAATAATACCTATAAGACAAAATGTGATAATAATACCTATAAGACAATACCTATAACACAATACCTATCAATAATAAGCATTCAATGAATATTAGCTAATGATTATGACAGTAATATGGTTATAACATAATTTATTTTATCAATAGTCTATAGGCTATTTAGGGTTTTTTTTCTATTTTTTGTTATTATGAACAAGTTCCCAATAAACATCCTAATGACTATTTTTGATTCATGACTATTTCCTTAACATAAATCTTTAGACATGGTTTGCAAAATTCTAAGCCTTTTGATTTAACAAATTCTTTCTTTGGACTGCATGGTTTTAGGATTGATTTTTGATGTGCATTTGTTGAAATAGTCTTTTACACAGCAGTCTGGAGACATTGTAGTTTAGATGTCTTATATGTCTGCAAAGGTCCCAGCATGATGGTGGGAGCTAAGGGAAACTTTAAAAAGAGGCCTCTTGGAAGGCCTTTATGTCACTGGGTAGTGTACTTGGAAGGGATTTGGGTAGTTCACTTGGTAGTCTTGGTAGTTCTTGAGAAAGGTATTATACAAACCTGAACCTGGCTCCACCCAGCTCTCTAGCTCTGCTTTGAGACCTGATGTTTTTCCTCCCACATGCGTTCCCACCATACTGTGGGTACAGAGTCCTCAAGAGAGGCTGCGCCATACAGTTTGGACTTCAGTCTCTGAAACTGTGAGCTATATAAACCACTTTTCTTTTATGCCAATACATTCTAGACAAGTGCTCTACCTCTGAGCTGCACCCCCAATCACTTTTTAATGTTTATTTTCATACAGGATCTCATTAAATTGTGCAAGCTGTCTCTAGCCTCAAACTCGAGATCCTTCTGCCTCAGCTTCCCAAGTCACTGGGATTACAGGTGTGTGCACCACTGTGCCCAGCAACAAACCTCTTTTTTTCATCAGTAGCATGCCTTGGGTATTCATTAGGGTGACAAAAAGCTAATTAATAGAAGACTCATCTTTGTTTTCTCCACATTACCATTCCTACAAATGCACATTCTGCTAAAGGTCTGATGAGGCTGGCACCTGCTCCCTCCCTGATGGTAACTCACATAATGGAAATACAGGAAGGCCTGGGAGATGTGCAGCAGAGTAGGCATCACAGGGGTGAGGCTGGTGGGCCGCGGGGATGTACCCGGCCTGAAGCCAAGACACTGGATTTTGCAAAGCAGTTTTGAACACTCAGGTAGAAGGCAAACCACAACAACCATGGCGGGTACACAGCACACCGCAAATAAAAGTCTAAAACCTCAGCTGACTCTGTTCGTGCCTTAATACAAAATTTCTCAGCCATTCAAATGGCTTGGCTCAAAGCTCTCCACACACACAGAGGGGCGTTAGAGGCCATTGTTCCAGGGGACCTGCCACCTCCCCAGGGCACAGGACTTCCTACTGACCCTCCTCCTTCCTGCTCTCCAGCACAGTGAAACAGAAGACAAAGCTGTAGTCTTTCCTGCTGTAGCCAGAGGATTTTGATTCACAGTTTTAATTAGGCTTTTTGTCCTGTCATCCTGTTGGAATGCAGAGAGGCTCACACCAGTGCACCAGCAAACCAGGTCATAACCAAGATGGCAAAAGGCACAGGCACACTAGGGCGTGGGCATGTGGACAGCAAGGTTTCCTTCTGGAGCAAACATGAACCTTGAGTCAGCTTCTCTTTACCACAATAGAAAATCTTTCCAGTGTAGGCGACCACAGTGGTATTTTAAAACATCCCGATGGTTTGAGGGGATCAAACCAAACAAAGTAGCTCCCCCAGCATGTAGACACCCAGCCTTTATTTCACCTACTGCCCAAAAGTATTTTCCTCTTGTCTGAAATTCTTTTTTAAAATAATGTTTGAAACAGTTCTAAAAAGTCATGAGTTTGGAGGTGAGCAGGTCTACCTGAAAAATCTATATTTAGCTTTGCAGCTGCTTGTGAAAATTCATTTTTATTTTGATTGTTGTGGGTTTGCACCCTTGGAGTTTCATTTTGACTTTTAGGGTTAAATGAGTTTCAAAATGAAACTCATCCAGTTGTCAAAATTTCCCCCTAAGTTTTCATTTTAAAAGTGGGAGGGCTCTCTTATCCCACGGGTTTTCACTATTCATCTTCTCAGGATGCCTCCCTTTTCCTTCTGGCAACCTAGCTGTCTCCCGGTTCCTATTGTCAAATCCCGTTCTTTCCCTTCCTTAATGCTGTGGGAAACAGTAAGCAGAGGCCAAGGGAACACCCTTGCTCTATTTGTCAAAAGAACTAGGCTCATATTCTTGCTTTTGGGTGGTGAATCAAATTTGACCAGATCTGTGCCTCAGTTTCCCCACTGAAGAAAGTGGATGCAAATGTCTCCTCCCTATTTTTAAAGAGTCCCATGACCTGAAAAACAAGTTGAATTTTGATTGTCAATTATTGAAAACTATTCCTCCTAAGTACAATTTGTTACTGTGGAGAGGGATTCATTACCAAATGCCTTCTATCAGCATTTGAAGACTCAGGACCACATGCTAGAAGCTACAAATTGGATTCCTGCTACCCCAGGAAGGTGCACCCTCCGACAGATAGGTGCTGTGATCAGCAAAGGATGAATTATTAAACCAATCTGTGAAGAGATAATAAGATGAGCTAAACACACCCTATACTTCCTCTTCTATCACATCTCATTGGGATTACTTTTTAAATGTCCGTTAAACATTATGCAAAATGTTTAATAAACTACAGCTATATTAAGCTTGTATCCATTTCCTTTTGCTGCTGTAACAAATCACCATAAATTTAATGGCTTTAAGCACAACATGGATTTGTTATTTTACAGTTATGAAAGTCAAAATACCAAGATCAGTTTTACTGGGTTTACACCCAGGTATCAGAAGGGTTGTGCTTCTCTGGAGGTTCCAGGGGCAGATGCTCCCTTACCTTTTCCAGCTTCTAAAGGCTGCTTGGGTTCCTTGGGTTTTGGCCTGCATCACTCTAACCCATGCTCCTGGTTCCCTATTCTGAGGAACTTTGTATGAGGCCACCCAGATAATCCAGGATAACCTGCTCATCTCAAGATCCTTATCACATTTGCACAATCCCTTATTCCATATAAGGTAACATATTCACAGTTTGCAAGAATTAGGATGTAGACATTTTTTGAGGCCCTATGGTTTAGCCCAGGATAAGCTATGAAAGCAGGGACCCAATCTACCTTGCTGTTTGTTGACCCAGTACTTCGTACACATGTAGTTCTTAGAAGACACTTGATTAATACATACAGAATGAATGGAAGAAATAGACTCTGCCTGATCTTGGCAGTTCAGTTCGTCAGATGCTTATTGAGCACCTACTAGCCAGACCCAAAGGTGCGGAGCTGTCATGGGGCACATGGTCTGGTGGGCAGGCAGTCAAGGAGACCATGGAAACAAGTAAAAGTTGGCCCTGAGTATCCAGAAGCCCAGAGAGCAATTCTGTTTGTGCTCTTGGGCTTTCGTAACTGTTGCCTACTGCCATCTCTGAGAATGTTTTGAACACATCCCCTTGGCAAATGTGATTAATTATATCTAGATCGATTTGTTTCTAGTTTTTTTCTCTGCCAGGTACTCTTCTGATGTGCTAAAGGTTTCTAATGAGAATCACTAAAGGAATCAATGATTAAATTTGTGCAAAACCTCCCCCTTCTCACCCTCTGCTCAACTCTGGAAAAGCTCAGGTGGTTTGAAGGAGGTCAGAATTACAGTTTGAAAATAGAACAGGTTAGGCAGATATCCTGCACTAGCCCAGGAGCCTCAGAAATGTACCTCATTGATTTTATATGTAAATGTATTTCAAATTTCATGTGGCACCAATACACATGGACTTTCAGAACACAACTGTTAGCAAGTTATTAATTCCCTGGGCACCAATGTCCAGAAACTGAATTTCTGGGACTCAATTAAGGATGACTCAAACGAGTTGCAGACTACCTTATAGTTTATGTTCCTTTTGCTTGTTACTTTCTGAGTTTTAGAAGGCCTGTTCAGATGCTGGTCTTCTAAGGAGCCAACCACCAGGCTTCTGTCTACCTTAGCCTTGGGCGTTTTGTATCCTCCCCTCCCGTCCCCTCCTCTCCTCTTCTCTCTGTCTCAGCATTCAGAAACCCTGTCTGGTGGCTGAGTGATCAGCTTGGAGGAGGAAATCAACAGGTCACTGAGAGGAGCCTGCCCTAGAGTCTGCAGCATCCATGGAGAACAGGCCAGAGCTGGGCTGCTGGAGACAGGCCATGCTTACATGAAGATCACTCAAACGCAAGGTCTGTCTGATATTTGCAGCCCCCACCAAGGATAAGAGAGTCTTTCTGACATATATATTTAACGCAGGTTTGAAAGGTTAATGGGTGCTCCCAGAGTTTAAAGGGACATCTTCTGCTGTTAAATTGTGAATACATTTGGTTCAAGTGCAGTTTTGAAGGCTTTTCCTTTACAACATCTCATGTTTGATTAACTGATAACACTCCTGAGCACGAACGTTTCTGTGTTCTGCCCTTTAAGTGGTGGATGTCGGAAAAACTACAGAGTGCTAATTCCACACACCTGCTTCCAATTCTACCCACATGGGTTTGGAGTAGGTCTATTCTCTCTGAATATTTCTAACAACTTTCAAAACCTGCATCTTTTCATGCTAACACATCTCTGCTGTCAGTACCTAATTGAGGAGACACACACACACACACACACACACACACACACACACACACAATCTGACAGTTTGTATTCTCAAAGGGAAAAGTCTGCAGGCGCGAGCTATGATGATCACTAGATGGCAGTATATAAATTGCTCCTAAATACGCTCAGGTAAAGGAAGTTTGACTATTCAGAGGTAAGGTTCCCAGATTTGAACTGTAAAATTAAAAACAAAATAAAATTTTAAAACAAAAAAGCACCACCAGGCACCATAGGCTTGCCACAGTTACATTTTTTCCAGAGAATGCCATTAAGAAATAAATAAGCTCCACTGCTTCCTAGGAAAACTATCTTAACCATAAAGAATCAGGAAACACAGAATCTCAAAGTAAAAAAGGTTAGCTTCTAAATGCCATAAATATAGTTTTACGAAAAACTCCACACTGTGCTTTTGTTCTCGTTCTGATGCAAACCAGTGAAAGAGCATCATGAATAAGCCCTTGGAACTAAACCTAGAGGAAGGTTGACAATTCCAGGGTATTTCCATGGGTGGAATTAACATTCCTGGGTTTGTGCTATCTTATCTCCAAAATGATTCTAAATGTGCCTCAGTTCAGCGGCACAAAGGGGGAGTAGGGAACCCCACCTCATAAAACCTGGATTGGATAAAGCTGACTGGCAAGATGCAGGTGAGCACCTGGGTCACATTGCTGAGCGCCGCCTCTTCACCTGGATCTCTGCAGTCTTCCCCTGCTGGTCAGAATCAAAATTGACCAATGCAGAGCAACTTGGCACAGGGATGGCCCGTCTTGTCATACCTCTGCTAAGCTAGCCTGTGAGAGCCTTGTGTAGGTCCCAGCCTGGTGTGGTGAACCAGCGCAGGGTCTTCATCTTGGCAGCTTGTGGGACCTCACCAAAGGATTCTGAAATAGAACATGAGCATGCGCAGAGGTGAGGAGAGTGAGACACCGTGCACTGTTAAGGAAGGTGCTAAATCAGACATGGTGGCACAAGCCTATAATTCCAGCTCTTGGGAGGCTGAGGCAGGAGAATTAAGAGTTCAAGTCCAATCTGGGATACCTAGTAAGACCTTGTCTCAAAAAACAAACAAACACAAGCAACCAACCAACCAAACGAACGAACAAAAGAGTGTGCTACACACTAATACAGTGAGACAAATTATAGCTTTCGATTAGAGGGGTCTAGATTCACATTCTAGGACTTGTAAATTCACTTTGTCTCCCTGTTCCCCAGGCTCCTTATTTGAAAATTGGCACAATCATAACACCCACCTCTTATAGTTATGTGCAATTAAATAAGGGAATCTATATAAAGTGTGTAGTATAGCACATATTGTGTGTCTAATATGTATTGGCTAATATTAATATGCCTGCAGCTGTACCACTGTGGCGCCTGATCCCATCAGATCTTGGAAGCTAAGCAGAGTCAGGCCTGGTTAGTACTTGGATGGGAGACCGCCTGGGAACTCCGGGTGCTTGTAGGCTTGGGAGAAGGACCTGGCAACCCAGTCCCAAAAAATAATCAGCTATTGAAAACCCTATGAATAGCAGAGAAGCACTGACAATAGTGTTTTACCTGTTGTATATCGGGTCGTTATGAGTCAGACATCAACTTGATAGCACCTAACAACAACAACAACAATATTAATACTATAATTTTGGTTCAGGGTGTGTCCTCCTAGAGGCAGGCAGTTTGGGTCACTCTAAGTATGGCCTGCCTCCAGCAGCTAGGGCCCAGCTCTGGCCTGTCCTCCATGGATGCTGCAGACTCTAGGGCAGGCTCCTCTCAGTGTCCTATTGATTTCTTCCTCCAAGCTGACCGCTCAGCCACCAGACAGGGCTTCTCATTCTTTGGGAATGAGAAATTTGCTCCAACTAAATCCCCACCTCTGAGTCTCTAATTTCCTTTGACCAGTCTGTAATATGTAACTGGTCACAACAGGGAGTGGCTGGGATGTTTGTGGCCTGAGGACCTGGTTCTGCAGTGAAGGGGACCAGGAGTGTCTCCTTCCAGATCAGAGCCACCTTACTCACTCATAGGGATCTAGCTAACTTGGCATCCAAAGGGTGGGTAGGCCAGTTAAACTTTACTGATTACTCAGTAGAAGGTTCCATAGCCTGCATCTGCCTAGCCTGACATGGTCCCAGGCATGGCAGTGTCTCACTGATCTCGGTAGAAGATTCCACAGCCTGCATCTCCCTAGCTTCTGGTAAGGTTGGAGAGCACAGAGAAAACTCCAGGTAATCAAACACACCGAAACTGATTCTGCCACCCTGGGGTTGTGGGATGACTAACCCAAGACTGGTTAGTAAACCCAACAGTCACAGCGTGGGCAGCTATAGGTAAGCAGCCCTGGGAAGTCTGTGCTTGTACTGCCACCTAGTGGTGATACAAGGCAAGGCTCGTCTGGGAAGGATGAACCTAGTCCCCATCAGGCCCTGCGGCACAGTTATCAAGAACCAACATCTTTCTCATAAAAATTTTATAAGATAAACATTTCATTTAAATTTTTGCATGTTAATTTCCTAATTTCATTTACTCATCTCCCTAGGCACTGAAAAGTTTTTGAGAGTCAAGATGGGGTACATGGAAGACCCCAGGGTCCAGAGATGGAGTTGAGGATAAATCCTTAACTTTAAGGAGGATGAAGGTATAAAAAGAGTCTTTCTCATTTTCAAATGGTGGTTTGGCCAAGGAAGCCCAGTTACATGTTATGCATAACCAATTCCCACCTCGTACTGTTGGTGTAGTATGGGCATCCACTAAAACATCAAAACACCGGCTGTGTCTCATTGCCAGAAGCCTTTTCTTGAAGAGACTCATAGTATTCTTGTTCTTTCCTCCTGCTGCCTGTTAGCGAAGATGTGATGCTATCACATAACTTCTGCCCATCGAGGAGGTATGAGGTACGTGTCTTAGCTCTTCTGAAGAAAAGCATCCTTCTTCCCCCTGCCCTCCTCATCATCATCATCATTTTTTACTTTTAGTTTTTTTTTTCACTAGGGGGTTGAACCCAGAGCCTCACACCGAGCTGCATACTCAGCCTCTTTTTATTTTTATTTTATTTTGAGATAGGGTCTCACTATGTAGCCCAAGCTGCCCTTGAACTCATGATCCTCCTCCCTTTGCTGTCCAAGTCACTGAGATTACAGGTGAGTTCACTGCCTGCTAAGGAATGCTTTCTGTTGGAGCTGTCCAGCAGTGGAGAGACTGAATGAACTTTCGAACTGTTCTCCAGGAAAAATTCCTCAATTCAACAAACAGGCCCAGCACTTATAAAGAAACAAGATGTATACATGTGACCCCTGACCCTCAGGGGTATTGCCAAGGGACAAGAATTCACTGCCCTGTGATACAGGTTAGAGAGAAGTTTATAAACAAGCTTAGATTTCTGTATCAGTAAATACACCTGTGTGAGCATACGTAACACTTGATAAGTTTAAAAATTCATTAAAATTGTGTTTAAAGAGTGTTGACTCTTAGGAAGAATTTTGAACATATCACTTCCATACAACTCCCAAAGTTTGTGTCTCAGGAGCTTGGCTCCTTCTAAGGTAGAATTCTGGTTTAATTGTTGCTATATCAAGGAGAACAAGGCCACCTAAACACTATTTCATTTTCTTAGGCAGATGATTCAGGGGAACAAGTCCACATTCTAAACCAGAGTCTCCAGAGATAAAGAATATTTCCATGAAATTCTGAAATTAAATTGTTTTTAAAATATATATATGATCATTAAATTATTTATTTATGCAGTATTTGGGGATTGAACCCAGGGCCTCACACATACTTTGCAAGTGCTCTACCGCTGGGCTGCAGCCCCAGCCCATTAAATTACTTTTTTTTTGGCTTGAGACAAGGTTTCTCTATGTTATGTAGACTGCCCCTGGCCTTGAAACTGCAATCCTCCTGCCTCTGCCTCCAGATCACTGGGATTATAGGCATGAGCTACCATGCCTAGCAGATCGTTAAATTTAAATATAAAGCAAACAGCATGTGCTTAGAAGTTAAAGAAATTGGGCCAAGGGAGTAAATGATGTTAGAAAGGGGAGAGCAGTGGCTTCATATTCAGACCTTACAGCTACCGGCTGAGTGCCCCGCTGCAAGTGCTGTGGGTGAAACCAGGGCCTCGCACATTCCAGGCAAGCACTCTACCACCAAGCTCCACCCCCACCCCCTGGGTATTTTTAATCTCCATTTGTTCTAAGAGAAAACAGAAGTTTTCCCACTGCCCCAAAGTTATATTGTGCAAGGTAGTGACCCAAATGAGCCTTTAGACTACTAGGCTTCCATGTGGCTGGATATGAGGGTCATCACATTTCATAGACAAAAGCACTCACTTAAAAACAAGGCAGAGGTTAAGTGCTCTATCTGAGATCCATGGGTGAACTATGAGTGAGATGCAGTTTTCCATACCTGAACTCTACTCCATTCTTAACTACACTGGAAGAGGTACCACTTAAAATACCCAGACAAAGGTCTCTCAGTGACATCATCACCAGTTGTTGTTGTTAGGTGCCATTGAGTCAGGTCCGACTCATGGCAACTCTATGCACAACAGAACGAAACACTGCTTGACACTGTGCCATGTCTGGTACCATGTCAGTGCTTCTCTGGGTTTTCAACTGGGTGATTGTTTCACAAGTGGGCTCCCAGGTCCTTCTCCCAATTTCTGTGTGTGTGTGTGTGTGTGTGTGTGTGCGCGCGCGCGCTTGAGAATGACCCCAGGGCCTCAGAGAACAAAGAGCAGCAGTGTACCAACTGAGCTAAACCCCAGCCCCTCACAAAGTCATTGGATAGCACCATCTAGTCCTGAGTAGTTGGGAGAAGGACCTGGCAACCCACTCCCAGAAAACAATCAGCCATTGAAAAACCTATGAATAGCAGAGAAGCACTAACAATAGTGTTTCGTCTGTTGTACAGAGGGTCTCTATGAGTTGGACACCCATTCGACAGCACCTAACAACAACAACAACAACAACAACAACAACAGTTCTGTGTGGAACGGGCCAGGGCAAGCAGGGTGGAAAGCCAGGAGGGATGTGTCAGAGGACAAAGCCTGCCCTGATTCTGAGCATGTGTCAGGTATGCCCTGAGTGCTGCATGTTCTGGCCATGTCTGTCTCCCCAGCAACAGAGCTGAGCTTCTGTTGTACCAAAGGAAATGAGAGAAGCCAGCAGTAGCACAAGGTGCTGGGTTCTGAGCAAAGGGACTGATAGGGAAGACAAGAGACTGGCCAAGACCTTCAATGAGAAGCAGGGTGTCCCTTTTCATTCTATCTTGTTCTGGCCTTCCAAATTAATGTTCTCCTTATTGGGGCATTCTGGAGGTGTTAAACTTTGCCTTAGTCCCATCATATAACACTTGGCAAAGACTCTTAACTTGTTGTGAAAAAAGACACCAGGCCTGGGTTTAAATTTTTGTTTTGCTTAGTTGTAGAACTTAAGAAGCGTGGCACATAGGAAAGAAACTCCAAAAATCCTGGTCTAATTCTCAATACTCTTTAGTCCTGGTCGCCTCCCTGTCCATCAGCATCCTCACCTGTGAGATGGGACTTTGAAAGGACTTCAATAAGAACTCCTAGTCAGCATCATTGATGGGATCAAGTGAAGCAATATTCTAGACAACCACACACAAGTCAGAGAGCTCTGCTTTAGTACTGTCTCCTCCTGGGGTCCCATTTCCACAGCAGTTAAGGTATTGAATGTCAAGTGGCCGCTGTTACCTAAGGTTTACCACATACAGGTACCCCGCCCCATGACTTACTGTGTTTAAACAATTGATGAATCCACCTAATATCTCTGTTTGAAGATGATGTAGTCACAGCCTATGTGGATTTGTGAGCCAGCGAAGAATAGTTTAATGGTTCAATTAGCTCCTTGAGGAGATACGTGGTACTTGAGATATGCCAAATAAGCAGCATGCAACCTCTGTGGGGAGAAAAGAAGTCAGCCGACTTCTTGTGAAGACATAGCTTCCTGCAGAGCCAGATGTAGTTCGCATTTTCCTCTTGCTTGTTCCCAACAGCAGTGCTCAGGGGGGATAAACTTTACTTAACCTAATTAATTTTAATCACAGCTTTCAAATCTCATACTGTGAAAAGAATTACAAATTGGAATACATTAATAGAAGCCATAGTTTATGCTGCAAGCTAATCATGAGATGTGCATTTACATTTTCTGCATGAGTTTGCAATTACCATTAAAATAAAATTCCGTTATGTCCTTTTAAATTACCAAAATGTGAAGAGCAGATTGAGGCGGGCCCATTTTTGTATTAAATTACTAGAAGAGTGTCTAAATTTCCAAGAATTAGGCATCTTCCTCCATTTGAGTTGTAGTAAGGAAATGATTTCCAGTTCGTCTGCTTCAATTTCTGTTTTTAAATAATAATCTTTTAAACTGATGATGCAAACATCTCGCTTGGTTTAACAAGTAGCCCTTTCAGTTTAGCACAGAGAAGAAATTGTGTGTTATGTGTGTGTGCGCGCACATGCACGTGCATATGCTCATGTATAAAATCACCTGTATGCATGTAATTTTGCTTTTAGGTTCAGTGCAGAGTTTTGTTTTATGGATAGATAGATGGATATAAGCAAAGGCCAGCTGGTTCCTCAAAGGATCTGAGGTAGTTTAGAGGAAGCAGTGTTTTAATAAAAAATTAGTTCCCAAATTCGAATAGAATGGTGAGACGTCTACAAGTAACACCGGAGCTTCTAGGTGGCTGGCCTTGATAGGATTTTTTTTTTTAAACCTTCTTTCACACACATCATCTTGCCCAGTCCTCATATCTGTGGTGCTGAGGCAGGAAGCACAGGTGAGAATGTCCCCATTTCTCAGATGAGGAGACTCAAGAGTATCAATGAGGGGCAGTGGCCCTTTCAACTCTAGTCTGAGGTGCTTTCTGTAATCAGCTCCTGACATCTAGAAACAATATTTGAACTAGCACAACAAGGAGGAAGAAGTAAGCATGAATAATGACTATATGCAAACAACATCTTTTTTTTTTTTTTTTTGGTGGTACTTAAGGGTTGAACTCAGGGCCTCCCACATACTTTGCAAGTGGTCTACCACTGATCCACACTCTCAGCTCATTTTTGAGTCAGGGTCTCACTAAGTTATGAAGGCTGCCTCTGGCTGCAAACTTGAGATCCTCCTGTCTCCGCCTCCAGAGTTGCTGGGATTATAGGTGTGCACCACTGTGTCCAGCCGTGAATAGAATCTTGATACATAAGTATGAATGATGCACAATACTGTGGGGTTAATGTTCCTGTACCACAAATTACAAAGCTTAGGCTGATTTGTTGGACCAACTGGATGGACTTATTTTAGACTCTGGTTCCTCAGGAATATTTCACATCTAGTTATGACTGCACAAGTTCCTAGCATACTGCTGACTGGTTCTCTAGCAAGGCACAGAAATAGCACCCAATGACAGCAATATAGGAAGGGAGGTGGTGTCTTTTTCCTTACTCGTTGAAATGTTTATGGCTTAGACTCTTACAACAAAACAGATTAACGGGAAATAAAACTCTCCAAATTTATCTAGGTTTTATTTGACATGGGAGCCTTTATAAAGGAAGATGCCACCCTCCTCCCCAACCCTGACAGAGAAACTGGTATATTTTTATGCTTAGGTTTGATGAATAACAGATAGTCATGAAGAAGTATGGTTAGAGAAAGAGCGTGCAAGCTCCTGGTAACCAAGTGGGAGGACCTGGCATGGTCTGTTTGTTTGGATTCCTCTCCATGTCTCTTGGTCTTCAGCTTCTTTTCTCTGGGCAAAGGGAGGATCCTTCTGAAAGAGGGGCTTTAGGACCTTTTTTAGAGGAAGGTCAGAGAATGCTTTTATGGTGAACAGTGGGAGAAGGTCAAAGAGAATTTCTTGCTTCTGTTTTCCCAAATGCCAAGGTGCTACATTTTGAGATAACATGTCCTGAACCCCATCATCATCACCAGTGTTGTTAGGTGCTGTCAAGTCTGTGTCTGATTCATAGCAACCCTGCATACCACAGGTGAAACAGTATTGTCAGTGCTTCTCTGCTATTCATAGGGTTTTCATTGGCTGTTTTTTGGGAAGGGGTTGCCGGGTCATCCTCGCAAGCTTACAGCAGTCTCTCAGGCGGTCTCTTATCCAAGTACTAACCAGGCCTGACCCTGCTTAGCTTCCTAAGCGGGAAGCTTAGGGATCAGACGCCACAGTGGTACCATTGCAGGTTATCACTGACGACAACAACGATAATGAATAGCAGCTACTAATTGCTGATTGCTTACTGTGTTCTAGACACTTTGTCATATGGTAGTCCTTCCCATTTAGTTTTCTGTCTTCTTTTTTCTGAGGTAAATATCACATTTCTGGCCAAATGTTTGCCCAAGATGGCTTCAAGATGCCAGTCTGCCTACCTGTGCATGTGCCAAGACTACTCTGGCACCATGGACCCCTGGGTGGCCTACATGGAGGCAGATCTCTTCTGCTTCTAGAGGGCCCAGCCGCTTTATCGAAGAGGAAGCCAAGTCCAGATACCCAGGTTTCTGCAGATGACAGCTTCTCTCAACCTAGTACTTCCTTCATTCATGGCTGATATCACTCACTTGTGGATATAGATATCTAAAGACCCCACCCTGGGGCACCTTCACTCCAGTGCACAGGCATGTCTCATCTGTCTTTGGAAGGGACAGCAAATAGTGGGTGCACTATCATGCAGACCAAGTCACAGTTCACACATATGACATTCACCGAACCACTCTGCGCTTCAAGTCTCTCATGGGCAAGGGTTTAAAGTCTGTTTGCAAGGACTTCACGTGAGGGTGAAATGCAGAATGTGAGTGAAGCACAAATACAATCTGTGGTGTGTGCTCCATGTTCAGCCGCTGCTGGGCCTTTGTCCAAGCTCCTGTGTCCTTCTCATGCCCCTTGGTATTGTATTTTCCTCATGCCTGAGATATCTGGGCCCATTTTCCTAGCAAGCAACAGCCCCATCCCCAATTTCTACCTCCTTCCTTCCCACTTCACCCTCTGATTCTAGTTCTGTGGACTGAGTCATGTACTAGTCAGCTCCCTGCTGGCCCCCAAGGTCTAGGCTGGACTCCTACTGGGTGGAACTCTGTGCCTTGAGTGCCGGGGGGTGGGGACATGGTCCCCCAACAGCCCCTGCTCTGTTACTACTGAACTGAAAGCAGTGAGTCCCCTGTGGTCTCCCTTAAGCCTGTGTTTAGGGTGGGGTGGGGATGGAGAGTAAGTGGATTACATTTCAGTCCTTGAATGTGGTCCATGCACCAGCACCATTGGCATCACCTTGGAGCTCGTTAGAAATGAAGACTTGTGGGCCAGTGGATCAGAGTCTGCATCTTAACATGGTCACCCATGAGTCCAGAGGGCAAGGGGTCCCCAAGTCACTGCCCAGGAGAACTCCAGACAACTCCGTTCCTCCCCACCAGGGGTCAGTGTAGTTGTCCAACAGGAGTGAGTGCGTGTGCAAAACACACATTAAAGGAATCTTTTTTTTTTTTTTTCTTTTTTCATCCTAGATGGTTAAACCTTTGAACTCCAAGAACCACATGTAATTCAGGATGCTTCCTCCTTGCTTCGGGCTAGCTTGCCTGTACCCCATACCATTCAGCGAAGTCCCCCAAATCAGACCCATAGCAACCCTTCCTTATTATGTAAGCACAATCATGCACACACAAGAGCACTCGCGTACATGCACACACGCGCACACACGTACACAGAACCTGAGCTTATGTTCTCTCTTCTGCTTGGGCTGTCCTTCTTGCTGTCTTTGCCTAAATGCTAGTTATTATCCTTTAATATCCTTCAATGGAGGGATAATATTCTTCAATGGAAGTGTCAGCTCAGCTAGAGCCTCTGTTTAGTTCCCATGAAGCCCTAAATGGCCATGTTATGGCATTTTTGTTACCATATTACATAATAATGGTTTGTGTATGATTTGTTTACCTCCTGGAAACAATGAACCCAGCAAGGAAAGCCTGGGTTGTGCATATTCATCTTTTTATCTCCAACACCCAGCACAATGTCAGGCACATCAAGGAGGCTCTGAAAATGCTTATTGCGTAAGTGGGAAAAAAGCTTTGCTTGTTATGATGGCTTTTCATTTTGTCCTTTGAAGTTTAATTAGAATGAAATAAAATTACCGCAGACTCAAAGCATTTGGGAAATTTCTGTAAAACCTTGCAATCCAAGTGGAAAAAAGAGATCAAAGGGAAATTAGATGGCAATTTGTTTAAAAAAAATGTAGTGGCATTTTAATTAGAGAATATTCTTCTCATCGAAATGAGGAACTCCCAGGGAAATACTTGAGACCTTAGAGTATGCCTCCTCACATTTTTCCTCCAGCTATTACGGGACCTGCTGAGAAGCCTTTGTGAAGGAAAGCTCCTAGGACCAGCGCAATAAAGACCTTCAGCACTTAGGCAGCGCCCTCTGCTCTAGTAACAATTAAGGCTCTCCACCACCCCCATCCACCTAGGGCTGAAAGCCACATTATGGACTGGATTTGCTGGCTGAGGTAAGAAACCTTGAGAACAAACTTGTTTGATTCCATGCAACTGGACTGTCACATGCAGAATGCAGAGTTTTGGATCCTCTTATGTCCTGCAGTTTTTCCCTACCTTAGAGTTTAATCGCTTCTGTCAGACATCACACATGGAAGCCAAAGACTCTCCACAAGGAGCTCATTTGGAACCGATCACTGTTTCCTAGGTTTTGGGATGTCCCAGATATTTCAAAACTAAACATAGAGATGAATGTAGGAAGGCCATCTTTTTTCTTGCAACTTAGGAATAATGAAAATGTATGACCAGAATTATGCCATAACACAAATTATTTTATATGGAAAAAGAAGGACTTGTTTCAGAGTAATGCTTAGGTTTTTAAAATTGAATATATTAAGCTTTATGAAAAACTCACTGTATTGTAGTTATTTTTCTCATTTCACCAGCAATAGTTTGGAGCTGTGTTTGGGAACCTCTGACTTTGATGATCTTTAATATTCTACATCTGTGTACTTTGTTGAAACCCCAAACCCTGGAGTGACAAGAAAGTGAATTAAGTTTCAACTGCTGGCATTCTCTGTGTAAGAAAGACACCTGCTCCTCCTCACACAATTATGGAAGTAGGTATTGCTGCCCCACAACATGATCTTTCCAGAATCAGTGTGTAATGGGTCTGCTTTATGTTCACCAGAGAGAGAAGATGGAGTGCTAAGAAAGCCTTGATATGATCTTTCTTAACAAGTTTTTGGTAGAGTTGTTGTTGTTGTTGTTAGGTGCTGTCGAGTCGGTATCCGACTCATAGTGACCCTCATAGGGTTTTCAATGGCAGACTGTTTCAGGATTGCCTTGGGAGTGGATTGCCAGGTCCTTCTCCCATTTTTATGGTGCTGGGAATTGAATTCGGGACCTCAGAAACTGCAGCGCAGTGCTCTATCAACTGAGCTAAATCCCAGCCCTTGGTAGAGTTAGGTAAAGCAAAAGTTTTGAGCTGAGAATTTTAATCTGGGTATGCTCTACATTAATTTTTGCTTTGCCCACACAAGAAAAATTTAAAAGGCAATTTATATTGAGATGTGAATTTGGAGGCTTATGTATTAAGGGGCCTGCAGTTGTAGCCCTGTGGAATCCGATCCCATCAGATCTCGGAAGCTAAGCAGGGTCAGGCCTGGTTAGTACCTGGATGGGAGACCGCCTGGGAACACCAGATGCTGTAGGCTTGGGAGAAAGACCTGGCAACCCCCTCCCAAAAATCAGTCTGCCATTGAAAACCCAATGAACATCAGAGAAGCACTGACAATAGTGTTTCCCCTGTTGTACAGAGGGTGGCTATGAGTCAGATACCGACTTCATGGCACCTAACAACAACAACAACAATGTGTTAAGGGGAAATAAATACAAACTATGTACATTATAAGGAATTACAGGGTAAAAAGACTACAAATAATTACTGTGCTTAGGCTAACGAGAATGATTGTGAATTTTTCTTTTGTTTTCCAAGTTTTATTATGTATTTACATTACTTTTGGAATTTTAAGTCATTTTTGTAATTTAAAGAAATGAGAAAAATTAGGGAACTATACCTTTACTGGCCTCTAGAGATGTCAAGGAAATATTGTAAAAGCAATTTGAAGGACTATGTTATGGCAGATTGTGCTTTCCAAAGATGGGCACAATATCTCTCCTCCCTCGTGCTCCTCTTACGATGTGACCTAAACACTCCTTTCCTAAGCTCCTCCTGTGAGCATGGGAAAAACTTTCTGGCTGCCTCAACCAATTTACACAATGCGACTTTTGAGGCTTGTTGTTGTTGTTAGGTGCCATCGAGTCGGTGTTAAACAAAACTTATAGGAGGTCTCGGATGTGGACTGAGCTCTTGCACTAGCGTCACCTGACCAAACCAAAATGGAGTCACTCCACACTACCAAGCAGAATCTGATAGAGATAGAGATAGAGAGATAGATATAGATGAGACAGAGATTAAGAGAGAAAAAACAGACAAATTCCCAAACAGGCCAGTTTTAACTGACAAGGTAAGAAGTCTTCTCCTTTAACCTTTATAAGGAAAGTAAATGAAACAACCAATTTGCTTTTTGGTCCTTGTTTCTGCTCTCTTCAGCTTTTTCCTGTTAATGACTCCTCCTTGCCCACGTTGTAGAGAAGGCTCTCTGAAGTTCTGGTTCTGAAGGTTATCCAATTCTTTCTAAGCATTCTTTCTCAAATAAACGCTATTAAAATGCATTTTGCCTACAGCTTTTATCACAGATTGTGACAATGCCATGTTCTTGGTATGTGGCTTTGGTGTGGCTGCCATATTCTGAGGACGTTCGAAGATGCCCACCATGGGGAGAGCTCATAGGTATGTGGCTGACAGTCAAGTGACCACCCAGTATGGGCAACCTGGTGTATAGGTGGAGAACCTCCAAGAGATTCCAGCTCCTACCCAGCCACTTCTGGTCTTCAAGTTGCCCCAGAGGAGGCCTTAGACACCATGAGTACAGACAGATGTTCCTGTACCTGAGTCAAACTCCCTATCTACAGAATTCCTCATTCTAAGCACAATTCAGTGGCTGCTTTTTGCCACTAAAGTTTGGAGTTTATTATACAAGAATACATATAATAATTTTGTTTTAGTAAAAGCAAGCAAACAAGCAAAAGTAAAAGCAAAACCCAATGGCCTTGGACATTTATGTCTACATATATTTTAATTTAAAAAACTCTAACCATTTTTAAGTGTATGGATCTATAGCATTAAGTACACTCACATTGTTATGCAACCATTACCACCATTCATCTCAAGAATTTTTTCCATCTTTCTAAATTGCAACTCTATACCCCTTAAGCAATAACTCTTCAATGAGCCCTTCTCCAACCCCTGGTGACCACCACTTTATTTTCTGTCTCTATGAATCTGATGCGCTGTGATTTAGCTCAGTTGGTAGGGTGCTGCTCTGCAGTCTCTGAGGTCCCGAGTTTGATTCCCAGCACCACAAAAATGGGAGAAGGACGTGGCAACCCACTCTCAAGGCAATCCCAAAAAAATCTGCCATTGAAAACCCTATGAGGGTCACTATGACTTGGGCATGACTCAAGGGCACCTAACAACAACAATATGAATCTGATAACCATAGGAACTTCATTTAAGTGAACTCAAATAGCATTTGTCCTTTTGTAACTGAGATTTCACTTAGCTCAATGTCTTATATTTTCATCCATATTGTAGCAATTTTCAGAATTTCCTTCTATTTATAGGTTAAATACTCTCCTGTTGCATGCATATGCCATCTGTTGTTTGCCTATTCATCCATCAGTGGACACTGGGGTTGCTTCTACCTTTTGGCTGTTGTGAACATGAGTATCTAAATGAGTGCTTGAGTCTCTGTTTTCAGTTCTTTTGGGTATATATCCAGAAGTGGAATCTCAGGATCACGTGTTAATTGTTTTTAACTTTTTGAGGAACTATGATACTGTTTCCAAGGTGGGTGTGCAACTTTATGCTTATATTGGCAGTATATAAGGGGCCCAGTTTCTCCTCATCCTCTCCAATACTTGTCATTTTGTTTCTTTATATGTATCTGTATGTATATACATATAGACATATATACACACAGATAGATATATTTGTGTGTACATATGTATACATATACATATAAAATAGCCATCTTAAAGGGAAGTGTTATCTCATAATATTTCATTTTGATTTGCAATTTCTAATGACTGGTGATATTGGGCATCTTTTCATTCAAGTTCTTCGCTTGTTTAATTTTTTCTTTTGAAATGGGGGTCTATGTTATTCAGACAGATGTTGAACTTCTGGGCTCAAGTGTTTCTCTTGACTCAGCTATGCCAGCTGTGCCTGGCTTGCCTGCCTGCTTTTTCTGTCTTTCTTTTTTTTCCTTTCCTTTTCTTTTCTTTCCTTTTCTTTTCTTTTCTCTTCTCTTCTCTTCTTCTCTTTTCCTCCTCCTCCTCCTTCTCTTCTTCTCTCTCTTCTTTTCTTTCTCTTTCTTTCTTTCTTCTTATTCCTTTCCTTCGTTCCTATTTTACCTTTCTTCTTCCTCTTTCTCTCTTTTTCTTCCTTTCTTTTTTCTTCCTTCCCTCACTTCCTTCCTTCCTTTCTTTTTTTACAGTACAGGAAATTAAATCCAGGGCATGCATGCATCATGCATGCTAGGCAAACACTCTACAACTAAGCTGTGCTCCCAGCCCCTTTATTTATTTACTTTTTATTTTTGAGACATAGTCTCTCTAAATTACATAGGCTGTGTCTGGCCTCAAACTCACAATCCTCCTGCCTTGGCCTCCTGAGTTGCTGGGATTACAGGCATGTGCCACTGTGGCTGGCTGTTTTTATTATTTATTTATTTATTTATTTATTTATTTATTTTACTTTTTAAATTAGGCTGTTTGTTTATATTCTTTTAATGTACATATAAACAAGGAAGAGGTTCAGAAAAAAATGGCTGTTTTTTTTTCAGAGGGGTGTGTTAGGGTAAAAGACCAGAAAAAGTGATTCCCTTTTGTTTTTTACATCATTTTACTGTAGGGTCTCATATGTCACTAATTAAGAAAAAAAAAATTAAAGGAATTATCAATAAAATGTCATTTTCTTTCAGTATCCCAAAATAGCTCATTCCAGGTTTTGTTACAGTATAGTCACAAGTGAAATAATCTTAAACCAGGTGTCGGTGCACATGCCTGTAATCCCAGGACTGGCAGGGCAGAGGCAGGA
Organism: Pedetes capensis; assembly: GCA_007922755.1. Taxonomy (NCBI): domain Eukaryota; kingdom Metazoa; phylum Chordata; class Mammalia; order Rodentia; family Pedetidae; genus Pedetes; species Pedetes capensis. Next base: position 54,789 of record VMDO01003141.1, read on the forward strand.
GAATCTTGAGTTCCAGGCCAGCCTGGGCTACATGGGAGGCCCTGGGTTAACCCCCATCCTTCAAATCAGTGAATCAATCAATCAATCAACCAATCAATCATCTTGAAGTGGCAGCTCCTTGCAGGTTTTACTGGCTGGCAAATTTTTAATAATGTGAAGAAAACTTCTCTTCATTGTTCCTAGTCCCAGATGCTTTGCCTGCCTTTTCCTTCCTCCCCCTACACCCTTCTGGGAAGAGCTCAGACTAACACTGGGACCTGTCTCTCTTTAAAGAGACTATTTGTTTCCATGGTAACTGGCCTTCATCTTCAGAGTTGTGAACTAGAAAATTCTAGGAAAGTCTCATCCCAGCAGTTGCTTTTGAAACTGTGTCTGATATCAGCTGCTTCTTTCATTCACCTCTGCTGCCCAGCAATCTTTTGAATTTGGTGACTTTGTTTCTGTCCAACGTAGAAAGTAAAATAAAACAGTATGAAGTTGATTATAATCAGCCCTACTGGGCCCATGGTGCAGTCTTGTTAAGTCCTGTGGTGGGGCGGTTACGGTAGAGCCTGGTGGGTGACCGTGTAATCTGTGCAGCCTGGCCTACAGCAGCCCTGGCTCTGTGGAGCCAAACACACAAAGTTAGGCTGCTTGGAGCTGCTCTGTGAGGTCAGCTGGAGAAGACAGAAACTAGTTCTGCTGTCAAAAATGACTTTCATTGCTAATGGGTTTCAAATCTTACCTATTTGATTCTGATTTGGTCATGGGGAAGTGATCATGCCCCTGCTGTGAAAACAACTGTAGTCCAAATAGGTACAGATAAATCAAGTAACCAAATTACCTGAGGCTGATAATTTTTAATTTTTAAAGTAGCGTCTATGCTTGTAAAACTGCATTATTGACTACTGTAATAGAAGGTTTTAGGGTTTTTATTGGCCAGTGTGATAAACATGAAATCTATATTATTTTTAATCTCTCCAGATCCTTAAATGACATTTATATCATAGTGTATAAACATAGAAAATATCTCAAAAGCACATTTTTGTATTGATTTTTCTTTTTCTTTTTCAAGGCTAATTGCTGATAAACAACTTACCTCCAATTTTTGAACTGAGTTCCTATGTAAATTACTAATGTTAAAAACATTTATGTTGAATGATGAATTTTCTGATGAAGGGTAGTTGATGTGAATATACATAATGCTAGTGACTAGATGCTTAAGTAAATTGGGCAATTTTATGTTATGTATGTTTTACTACAATAAAAATAAAATTCAGATTTTTCCAACTGACAAATATGAAAGTAACTGCAATTGCTACAGAAAGTTATATTAAGCAAAACAATTATATGAAAGTCTTAGGCTCTTCACTTTTTATGAAGGTTTTTCTCCTAGACTCCCAGGAAAATTCAAAATTTCAATTTCCTTCTTTACCTTCAGTCTTGAAGCAATTTGAATGCTTGCTTCTCTCTTCCCACGAGAGATGTAACAGTACTATATTCAGTACCTCTTATCTCTAGAGACATTTTTGTATTCTTTAGTTCCCATTTCTTATCCTAGAGAAATTTGGTGACTCACAAGAGGGATCAAAGTACATGAACCATTTCAGAATGGTGGAGCATCTCTGTGGCAGGCATCCATAGTCCTGCCTGGGCAGGCCTCTGGTCTCCACCATCTTTGACAGATGCGCGAGGTCTTTGCAGGATCACTTTTAGGGGTGAGTACTTTTCTACCTCACAGGCTGCCCAATTCACTGTTGACAGTGGATTGTGGATTGTGGAGTTCGTGTGGACTGTGGATTTAGTGTCAGACTCATTAAACATTCATTGAAGTTTGTTTTGACACCATGTTCAGTGCTGGGGATAATAAAGGGAAGAAGATGGATGTAGTCCTACTCTGATTGGGCTTATATTAGAATGTTCAGTTTTGTAGGCTAAACTTTAAGTCCCAAGCCCTCTAATTATTCCTGAAGAGTCATAATAAGTACATGAAACCATTTAGAGGATACCTGTCATGGGCGGCCCTGTGCCTAGAGCTCAGTTTCATTTTTTATCCTCTCACAGAAACCTATGGGGCAGGGACCATTGCTGTCTTCATCTTAGCACTGACAAAAAGACTTAAAGATTAAGTGCCTTGCTTAAGATCATGTAGCTACTGTTTCTCCAATTATATTCCTTCATTTCTTCAACAAACACTGATTGAGAAACTATTATTGACAATATGGATATCACCTGGCAGCTACCCAGAAACTTAGAGCCACATGGAGGAAGGGAGTCATGAGGGAGTCATACAGTGTGCTAGGCTGTGAAAGGGCTGTGCTCTGGCAGCTGTCAGGTCTCTTCACCTGGTCTAGGAGTCCAGTCATGCCCTTGATTTACACAGCAGCCTCTACTGGCCCCTGTCATATCTGGCCCGTCAATTCATCTAGATTGGTTTGTCTAAACCATAAATAAGCAAGGCACTTACTTATTTCCTTGGCAATGGTGAATAAATCAGACATGGTCAGAAATTTCACAGAGCTTACAAGATAGGTATAAAAAATAAACAGGGAGATGCATATGATGAAAGAAAGAAAGGAGAGAGAGAGAGAGAGAGAGAGAGAGAGAGAGGGAGAGAGAGAGAGAGAGAGGGGGGGGGGGGGGGGGGGGGGGGAGAGGGAGAGAAAGAGCGCGCAGGTGCCCTCGAGAGAAAGAGAACACACAGAGCTACCATGGAAGGGTTTCCTTTTAATTTTTGAGTGTTTCCACAAAAAGTTAATCATATAATTACCAAATGACACAGTAATTCTGCTCTTAGATATACACACAAAGGAATGGAAACAGGTACTCTAATACTTGCATGGTAATGTTCATAGAAACTCTATTGATAACAGCTAAAAGGTGGAAACATTGCAGATATCCATCAATGTTGAATGGATAGGCAAAATGTGGTTTATCTTTATATTGGACTGTTACCGAGTTATATAAAGGAAATGAGTACTGGTAAATGGTTTAACATGGATGAACCTGAAGACACTATGCTAAGTGAAAGGAGCTAGACAAAAAAATGTTCCATTTCATATCATTCTTTTTTATAAGAAATATCCAGAATAGGTAAAGAAGATTGGTGGTTTCCAGGGTGAAAGGGGTATGACTGCTTAATGGGCACAGGGCATTCTTTTGTTACTGTTCTTTTAGGGTAATGAAAACATTTTGAAGCTAGATAGAGCTGGTGATTGCATAACACAGTGAAAGTACTAAATGCCACTGAATTCTACACTTTAAAATAGCTAATTTTCTGTTGTGTGAATTTCACCTCAATTATAAGAAAAGCATAACAAGGGAGCCTAATTTAGATTGGAGATCAAGGAAGATTTCTCTGAGGAAGCATCATTTAAGTTCAGGCCTAAAGGCTGAGCAAAAGTTAGCTGGGAGAAGCTGTAATAAAAATGTCCCTGGCAAGAGGAAGAGGGTATGGGATGGGGCTGAAGGTAGAGGCAGCAGCCAGAGGCAGCAATGTTTTATGGGTCATGAAAATGTCTCCTTCTAATCCCAAATACCATGAGCAACCAATCTAGTGAAGGGCTATAAGCCAGAAGAGTCACGATATAATATACCTGTTCCTGGCTCACTGCTGCTGCTCTGTGGAATGGATGGCTCCGCAAGGAGAGTGAGAAGGGATATGGTTAGGGTACAACCACAAAACTCCCAGTCTAAGGAGAGTTGATTTCAGGCCATTGAGTTCTTCACTTACTGCCTTCTCACCCCAATCCATGTCCTTATACAGAAAAGGCCCAAGGATATTAAAAAAAAAAAAGAAAGAAAGAAAGAAAGAAAAGAAAAGAAAAGAAAAAGCTATAGCCATGGGACAGCAAGAATTTCCTACATGCAAATGAAAAAAAGTACTAAGTGAAACAAATAAGAAAAGCAATATAATTAATGTCTTAGTCTGTTCCAGCTGCTATAACAAGATATCGTAGGCTGCAAACAACAGAAATTTGTTTCTTACAGCTTTGGCATAGTTGGCCTTGGATGAGGGCATACTTCCTGGTTCAGAGATCCATCTTCTCACTGCGTCCTCATGTGGCAGAAGAGGTGTAGGAGTTCTCCAGGGTCTTTTTTATAAGAGCACTAATCCCACTTATGAGCACTCTACTCTCAGGACCTGGTCGGTCACCTAAGTCACCTCCTGCAGGCCCCGCTTTCTAAGATCATCATCTTTGGGATGAGGATTTCAATACATGAACTTTGGGAGGACACCAACATTCAAACCATTGCCACCACAGTGATACATCACTTAACAGTGAACACTATATGGTCATGATTATGCAATACTGATAGTGATTTAATCCAAAATTGTGATCCAATTGTATTGGGACAAAACAGTAAAGGAAATGGGAGAGCTGTGGGTAAACTATATCCTCCCTTGCTATGATTGTCAAAAATTTGGCATGCAAAATTGATAAATCAAGAAATAGCAGGAAAAGCATAATATTTACAAATGTGGGGTAAATAGAAGAAATGTACTGAACACAAGGCAGTAGCAGCTCATTTTGTAGAAAGCAAATTTGATTTAAAAACTAAACACAGATAACATTAAAAATTAAGATTCATTTTTAAGATATTTTAAAAGGTAAATTGATTTTCTTGCTGAAGTGTATTATTGTTTCTTGGCTAGGCGGCTTCTCCCAACCTGTGGCCAGGCCACCATGGATGTGCTACAAAATCATAACCCTTAATGAGCTGACCCAGCAAGCAGAAGGGAAAGAGCAAGTCAGCGTTTCAGGGCTTGTTTTGCCCTCTTGTGAAACAGAGCCAGGTTATGAAGAATTTTAATTAAGCTCAAATTGGGAATGAAGGAGGGGGAGGGATTGGGAGAAGAGATGAAAACCCCATCCCTTGTTACTGCATGCCTTGTCATGTATTATTGCTTACATGGCAAAGACCGGCCCTACTAGGCTACCAAGGGAAAAATTAGCATATGTAAATACGAAACTCAGGATTACAAAAGGTCTTTGTGTGAAGTGATTACAGTTCAACTTAATCTTGAAGAATTAGGATTCACGCGAAGTTAAATGGGAGGATATTCTGTAAGTGACCCATATAATTATAGTGTACATTTGTGATTTGGCACAAATAAACACAATTTATGGTGATTAGAGTATTAAGTTCAATTTCCACTTGTGCTTGGAAGCAGCGGTTTGTCACTGCATCCCTCAAGTTTAATACAGCAAGACTTAGAATGGGGCCTATGTTGAACATGAGATTGCTACCCTGCCATTTTATCTGAGAGATTTACGCATCTCCAACTCAGAGCAGCAGTAACTTGGCTCAAGGACTCTCCCTACAGTCCTAGAACCCTTCCACTCAGAGCTTGACCTTTTAAGGTTGTTCACATGGTATTTGTTAGGTGCTGTCAAGTTGGTATCTGATTCATAGTGACCCTACATACAACAGGCAAAACAGTATTGTTACTGCTTCTCTGCTATTCATAGGGTTTTCAATGGCTGATTGTTTTTTGCCAGTGGGTTGCTGGGTCCTTTTCCCAAGCCTACAGCACCTGGTGTTCTCAGGCAGTCTCCCATCCAAGTACTAATCAGGTCTGATCCTGCTAAGCTTCCAAGATCTGACAGGATCGGATGCCACAGTGGTACGGCTGCAGGCACATGTTATTTATTGATTCTAAATCAAGGTAATATTTTCAAAAGGCCTGTGAAGAATTTATGCTGACATTACTGTATCTGTGAGAGACTTTAGACTCTTTTTCTGAGAGGAACTAACAATCCACATTAGTTCTGTTCTCCTTATCCCTCATATTTTCCTAGGTTCTTATCAACAACAGCTGGTTTAAATGTGACAGAAGGAATGAATTAGCCCTAGTAGAGAATGAAAGTAACATTAGCAATACTACTGAGAGATTATAGGCATTTACAGTTGGATCTAAGCCAACCCTCTGCATTTAGTTTACCTATGAGGAAACAGGCCGGGCATATGACAAGATCAAACTGGAAGGCCGTGACAGCCTGAACCAGAACTGGTCTGCTTCCCAGGTCTTTGTTTTTCTTTCACATGGCTACAATCCTTCTGTTTCCAGACTCAAAGCAAAACTCCTTTGATGACTATAGCTCCTTCCCTGCACTGATGCAATTTTATGAGTGCTGATATAAGAGAAAGCAGAAATGTACTTCTTAGTTGGCATGCCTCACTTGGAATTATAAATAATAAAAGTTGGAGACTGCAGTGCCAGTGAATTATCTAATCTTGTGTCCATTACTATGCTTCTTTCCTTTTTCTCTTCCTCTTTTTCTGCACACATAATCACTAACAAGACAAATGATGGCTATTCACCAAGAAAAAACTAAAAGGAGAATATTTATGTGCTCTCAAAATCTGCTTGAAGAGGTCAGTCTTGTGAGGTGAAATGTCACATTTTATGACTAGTCAATTGCCTTGTTTCTAACAACAGAATAAGAGAATTTGGAACAAAGGTAGTAAAGGAAACCTTTTAAGTATCAAATATTCAATATTTCAAGGTTCTACCAGGTTTTAAAAAAATATTAAAATAAAACCTTTTTCTCCCACTTGAATAACCAAAGGATTGCTTCTGACTGGGGACAGATGTGACTGTTTCATTTTGATGAACCTGCCTGTTCCTTATCCACGAATAGTCTGCTAAAACCCAGCCTGTTTGAATACTTTGCATTTAGGACTAACCACCTCCACACTCGTCACCTTGACAGGTTGTTATTTACAGAGAATGGCAGGTTCCTCAGATCCTAAATGAAGCTGTAAGGAACAATGGTAGTAACAATACTGAAACATTTCAGGCAGAAAAGCTGGCTCAGCTTGTTTAGGCAAGAAAAAGAAATGTGTATTTTCTGTATATATATATTTTTTTATAGACCTTCCCAAAGACTATGTGATTTCTGTTGACTTTAGGATAAAGTCACTAAGCAGCATACAGCTTTAACTGTGATAGCTGGTATGGCTAATAATGGAAAAAGTAAATTCATCTGATGCCTCCCAAGTGCAAGCAGCAAAGCTAGCTTTAAAACTAACACATCTTTCTGTAGGCTTATTAGACTTTGACATATCCTCAAGTGGTTGGCAAATGTCATCTGTTGGCACAGCCTGAACAGAGCACACAGGAGTCTTCTCCTTTATCTACTTAAATGAATGAGTAGGCAAAGTTAAAGATCACTTCATCACTGGTAAAGGAACGTGAACATGAAGGTAACTTGCTCCTTTGCTTTCCAGTTTCAGTGTCTGGTCATTCAGACACGGAGTGTCTGGCTATGCACATCTCCTGCTCATGTGTGCACTCTGTTCACGTCTCTTTAAACTTAGCTTCTCACAGGCAGGCAGAGACTGGGATTTGTTCTTCAGAGACTAATGAACTTGCCTCCATTTCCTTCTCTCAAAAGAGACAATACAACTTCCTGAATTTCTTCCTTGCATGCTTCAGATCAAAAATCCTATTGTGATGCAGAGAGATTATGACTCATACACGTGTGGCTGGCCATTACTACAGAAGTTCTCTGAAAAACTGCTGGTCAAGATTTGTCCTCTCTAGATGGCTAAAAATAGATTCATTACATTAGGTCTTTGTATCTTGTCTCCTCAAATATTAGATCTTTGTCACACACTTACAGACTGTGGTAGCCATAGGTCAATAAAAAAGAAAAGAATATTCTTTATTATCTAAAAACAATTATTTTAGAAGGCCTACATCAAGGTTGATTATATCTATGTTATAATGTCTATACAATGCACCTTATGTCAAATAATTCAGAAATATAAGAAAAGAAGTAATAATCTTCTCATCACCATCCACACTTTCCTGGGATAAATACTGTGAAGGGTAGAGTATCTTTCTCCTACTGATTTCTTCATTCCTAAGCATGTCACTGCACACATTTTTGTTGTGCTTTTTTACATTTTTTGGGCCAAAACAGTATTACAGTTGTTCTTCAATGTCCTATTTTCATGTAGTAATAGATCATAGATATCTATCCAGATCAACAAGTATAGATCTAATTCATTTTTTAAAAATAATACAATTTACCAAAAGTAGCTTTTCTATTTTGATAGTCAATAGAGAAAAGGTTTTTTACATTATTGTTATTAGTATTCATTATACAAAATAGTTTGACACTTTCACACACACATATACTTTGACCATAATCATATTCACTCCCCCTTATTACTCTCTCATCCCTCTTCTCCCCTTGATCACCCTCCTCTCTGCTAACAGGGTAATTTTTTAATTAAAATTTTCCTAAAATTTAAATTCAATGTCGTTAAGCTTTTATTCCACCCTCCACCATAATTTCTTCTATAAATTAAAGGCAATCCCAAAGTCCGAATACTTTTTTTTTTTTTTTTAAATGCTGGGGACTGAACCAAGGACTTCCACATGCTAAACAAGTATGCTGTCACTGAGCTGCAACCCCAGCCCTTTATATTTTTTGAGACAAGGTCTAAGTTGTGCAGATTGCCTCTGGCCTTGAACTTCGGGATCCTCTTGCATCAGCCTGAGTCACTGGAATTATAGGCCTATGCCACAGCACTAAGCCTAATACTTTTTTTTTTTTTTAAGTAGAAGTTAATCAAGATGATGCTGAAATTTATATGGAAATTGCTTAAACAATTTTATAATAGAGTACCATGGGAAGACTTAGATTACTAGTTTTAAGACTTCCTGTAAAGTTACAATTTGGTGTAGATCAATGGAGAGGGTAGTGAATCCACTAATATACTCACATCTATATGGTCAATTGATTTCAACAAGGGTGCTAAGGCAGTTAAATGGGGAAATGAAAACCTTGAAATAAACACTGATGGAACACTGTGGGGAAAAAATGAGCATTGATCCTTACCTTACACCAAACAACAACAACAAAAAATTACTAAAAAAGGCATCACAAACCAAAATTTAAACGCTAAATTAGGTAATTGCTAGAAGATAAATAGGGAAATTTCTTTGTAATCTTGAGTATGCAAATTTCTTTTAAACAGAACTTAGAAGGCACAGAAATAAAACAAAATTTAAAAATTGATAAATTGTACTTCACCAAAATTAAAGTTTTTCCTTTTTGAAAATATCATTCAGAAAATAAGGTAAGCCACAGACTGTGAGAAAATTTTCACAGTACAAATATCAAAGAACTGTAATAATAGTATACATATGTCATACAACTAAATATTAAGAGAAAAAACTAATAAAAGTGGGCAAAGACTTTAAGACATTTAAAAATTACATGAAAGGCTGATAAACGCATGACAAGATTCTCAAAATGTATAGTCAACAGGGAAATGCAAATTAAACTTCAATAAGAAATCACAACACACTTATTAGAAAGGCTGAAATTAAAAAGACTGATCATATTACATGTTGACAAGGTGGTGGAACAAATGGAACTCCTGTGTACTGCTGGTGGGAATATGATTGTACAGCCACTTTGGAAAAGTCTGGCAGTTTCTTATGAAGTTAAACATACACCTATAATAAAATTCAGTAATTCCATTTATAGGTATTTAGCCAAAAGAAATGACAACATATGTCTACATAGAGACTTACACATAAATGTTCATAATAGCTTTATTTATATAAGAGCCTCAAACTGGAAGCAACCCAAAGCATTCATCAATAAATGAGTGGATAACAAAATTTGTTGCATCTGTGCAATGGAATCCTGTTAAAAAATAATAAAGGAACAAACTATTAATGCATCCAACGACTTGGGTGATTATCTAAATTAATGATCAGTGAAAAATTAAGCCAAAAAAAAAAAAGATTCCTTCTTATTCAATTAAATTTGGGACGATGAAAAATAATTATTTATATAAAAAGATCAGTGGTTGCCTAAGGTAAAGGGTGGAGGAGCAAGGAATTACTAATTGGCACCAGGAAACTTTTGAAATTGGGGAAACTCTTATAACATTGATTATTTTATAGGTATTTACATCTCATCAAAACTTAGCAAATTGTATATTTTATCTAACTGTATACTGCAGTTTGTATGTAAATCATCTTAACTTTAAATCAACCTACACTTAACTCTATTAGACATCTGAAATTATATAAATAGTTTACATGCTATTGTTTTCTCATTTATGAAAAGGTTAAATTCAGGTTTTGTTTTATATTATTTAGCCTATGATTTTCTTCAGCCATCCTATTTCTTGTTAAATGTTTCTGTTTGGTACTTTAAATTTCACTGTTGTCAGTTAAGATTTTTAAGAAAATTTTCTCTGTACTATTGATTTTTATATCAGATATTGCTAAATTAGCAAGTTCTATTAATTCTAATAGTATTTAAGTAGTCTCATGAACTTCCTAAACAATTTTATATTCTGTAAAACAACTTTTAGTTGCCAGTTTTTATACTAATTAATTTTGAGGAGAGTTTTTCATTTAGCTAAAACTTTAGTGTTGGATAATAACAGAAAAAGAGTATGTTACCTTTATTAAGATCTTTACTTTGGATTTCATTAAGATGATATTAGCAATTTTCATTGTTTAATATGCTGTTGGATTTGGTGAATGGTCTTTTAATTCTTGTATTTTTAATATTTTGAGGGATTTAATAGGGACAGATTGACAAATGAATTGTAGAACTATTATACCTTTTAATGGAAAAATAGTGTTATATAATGTAGCTCTATTATAATTTATTGAACTCCAAGTAATGACTACTTAGGTTGTCTTTTTCTTGTTTTACTCAATGCTGTGGTAAAATTATATTTTTCTTTTTCTTTTGCAGTGCTGAGGATTGAACCTAGGGCCACATGCATGCTAAGCAAGGGCTCTACCACTGAGCTATACCCTCAGCCCTCACGTCTCTTTTTAAAAAAGACACAATTGTGAAGTAGTATACATCTGCAACTTCTAATTTCACCTTTACTTTATCTGCTTCCTCCATAGGAATGGGAGTTGTGGAAAAGACTAAGCTCATATATTCAAAACATTTATACTTTTTTAATTTTGCCGTGCTTTGGAACTGAACCCAGGACCTTGCACATACTTTGCAAGTGCTCTACCATTAGGCTACAACCCCAGCCCATTTGTCATATATATATATTTTTTCTTGAAACAGGGTCTCCCTAAATTATGCAGGCTGCTTCTGGACTCAAATATGCAATCCTTCTGCCTCCTCCTCCCAAGTCACTGGGATTACAGGTGTATGTCACTGCACCCAGCTCAAAATGCTTAGATTCTTCTATCAGAGTACCTTCCTTACACGAAGGCAGGTTTTATTTATTTTTTTTTAAAGGCCTTTACTTATGTAAAGGGCCTGCAGCTGTAGCCCTGTGGCATCCGATCCCGTCAGATCTCGGAAGCTAAGTAGGGTCGGGCCTGGTTAGTACCTGGATGGGAGACCACCTCGGAACACCAGAAGCTGTAGGCTTGGGAGAAGGACCTGGCAACCCCCTCCCAAAAATCAATCTGCCATTGAAAACCCTATGAACAGCAGAGAAGTACTGACAATAGTGTTTCCCCTGTTGTACAGAGGGTTGCTATGAGTCGGATACCGACTCGATGGCACCTAACAACAACAACAACAACTTATGTAAAAACCTTGTGAGTTGCCTTTCTATGGTTTTGAAAGCTGTTTCTCCATCTTTCCTAATCTTAGTCTTCCATTCATGCTTCTGTCTTTTGTGGATCTCAGGGACATGCCAGACTTCATCTTTCTGTGACATTCTCTTAGTTTTCACAGTACAAGATGGGTTAGGCTCTAGAAAATTTATTCTAACATACTTTTTATTTTCTCAGTAGTATAGCCAGTTCTCAGATCTGTGCAACAGTATCACTTAGGGAGCTGGAATAAAGTTTTTTTGCCTGGGGTCCACCCTCTTATTCTGAAACACAAATTCCCTAAAATGTGTACTATTTTTCTCCCTTAGTTTTCTTTTCTTCTCTTTCTCTCTGAGCTTCAGTTACCTTTCTAAAGTACAAGTAACTTTTGTGGAGTGAGTCAGAGAACATGGCCGAGGCAGTAGCTTATTTTCCCTACCCAAGGTCTGTGGCAGAGGCTACTAATTGTGCCCTCCATCCTTTCAATACCTTATTTATAACTAACCTCCAAACTGTTAGTCAAGCACAGCGCTGCTCATTATAAAGACATTTCCCAGTTGGCCGAGGCAGGAGATGTCACTAAGTTCTGGTCCAAGAATGTGAGTGTAAATGACATACACCTTTACTGTTCTTTCTTCCCCTTCCATTTGGCTGGGATGTAGAAGAGAACAAGTATAGCACTTTATAACTCTCTCTCTCTCTCTCTCTCTCTAGGAAAAAGAAAGGATTCCTATCTTGTTTAAGCCATTATTTTGGGCAGCTGCAAAACCCATGATCTAATGAACACCAAGAGATAGTGTACCTGGTCTGGAATACTGAGATTAAGGGATTTACTGATATGGATGAAAAATGAAAGTGGGAAGAGAGGTTCATTTTAGGCCAAAGGAGTGTGTACTATTTCATCTACTTTCCAACATATAAAACTTTGAATTATGGGTGGAAAGATAGAATTATGTAGTCAGACAGTAGTTTTACTAACAATGTACCAATAGTACATCTGTTTTGTAAGAACATAAATTCATCTGCAACTTAGATAACAAAAGATATGTTTTTAAATTTAATTTTATTTTACAACACTGGGGGGTTGAACCCAGGGCCTGAGGCATGCTTTGCAAGCACTTTACCACTGACCTGCGCCCCCAGCCCATTTTTACTTTTTATATTGAGACAGGGTCTTGCTAAGTTTTGCAGCTGCCTCTGGCCTTGGACTTGTGATCCTCCTGACCCTGTGACCAGCTAACAAAGATATGTTTCCAATATTCAAAGAAATAACACCTATTAAAAGATTCCCATGGCACAAGCATGTAACATGCCTATCAAACTTTGGATGGATATTTACTTGAGGACCTCTGCAGGAAACTGATAAAAAGCCAAAATGGTTCTGGAGCATGTAATGAGGGAATATCATCACTTATTCTCCAACCATAAAGTAAGTTACACCCATTCTCAAGTTTCTTCTTTTTGTAAATGAATCAATGACTAATGTAGTCCCTCTTATAATAAATAAAGATGATGTATCCACAAACAGAAACAAGCAATGTCTGAAAGTAATTGCATTTTGAAAATCACTGTTATTTTACAGAAGATAAGTATCTAGCATGTACTCAGTAATTTCTAGTGCTTTCAAAGCAAAGATTTTGCTGCTATATGGCATCCAAAAGATATCAATGACCATTAAATTGCAGGATAAAGAATTCATTCCCCGACTTGGAAATTTAAAGGCCCCAATGAAACTCAGGTAAAGTTAAATAACTACTCATTTCTCAGGAAAGCTTCGTTGAAAAGTGGCCTAATATGTTTTCAAAGACTCACATAATGCATAACCCAGAAACCACTACTTTCAAAGCCTGTCTGAAATAACTGATATAAAGGATATAAACTGACACAGAAACATAGTTTTAGTGGGACTGCATGGCAAGGGATGAAAAATTGAGAGCAACAGCTAGTCACTGATGGAAAAGGAGCACAGGGCCAGGAGGTAAGTACTACCTGATCTGCCAGAGCAATCTTACTTATTTTTATGTGCACCACTATCCCAAGAAGGAGCACTGATAGCATCTGGATGAGGATGAGGTACTGTGTCAAACACATTACTTTAATAAAAAAGACTATTTTCACTGCTACAAAAAACATTGCTTTCCATACTCTGTGATATAATAGCACTGTTTTTCTTAGGATTTTGAGTGAGCAGGAGGCAGCTGCAATCTAAGAAAAACAACAGAAAAGCCAAAAAATTTTAAGTTATACAAATCAATGGTATTTGCTAAAAATTAACATGAACCTACCAACATGTAGGGCTGGGATTCAGCTCAGTTGGTAGAGCGCCGCTCTGCATTCTCTGAGGTCCTGAGTTTGATTCCCAGCACCACAAAAATGGGAGAAGGATGTGGCAATCCACTTCCAAGGCAATCCCGAAACAATGAGCCATTGAAAACCCTATAAGGGTCGATATGAGTCGGACATGACTCAACAGCACCTAACAAACAACAAACCAATATGCAAGGCCATGTCCATTGACACATCAAACACTCAAAGCCATAGATATAAATACACTCATTTTGAACTTATAAATGCAATAGAATTTCATGAGTAAAGTATGAACACTCTGTAAAAACATAAAACTGAAAGTCTTAAGTGTTTCCAAATATGACAATGAACACTCAAATAGGCCATAATGAACTTTCTAAAATTTAAGTTTCCCCTCATAGACCAATACTAATTTTCAAGTATTACTAGAAATGGTTGAATTAAAAATTCCTCTCACAGGAATTTAAAAAAACCTATTCAAGTGTGAGGAAAAAGTTTAAAAAGTAGAGTATAAATTATGATTTCATTTAGGTAAAACTGTGGACAATGCAAACTTATCTATATTGTTAGGAAGCAGATCAGTGGCTGAGGCCTGGGGTAAAGGGAGTGCTTGGCTGGAAAGGGGCGGGAGGGAACCATGGGTGTCGTGGACATGAACAGGACCTTCACGGCTGGGTTCAACAAGCATATACATTTCTCAAAATTCAGTAAGGCGTATACTTTAAATGGGTCCATTTTAGTGTGTGTGTGTGTGTGTGTGTGTGTGTGTGTGTGTGTGTGTGTGTGTGTGTAGAGATATCTATCTATCAATCATACCCTAATTAAAACTCAAAGAATAAAATCTCTTTAAGCAAAATCAAAACAATCAGCTCAGTTGGTAGAGTGCTGTGCTGCACTCTTGGATGATCCAGGTTTGATTCCCAGCACCACAAAAACAGGAGAAGGACATGGGAATCTACTCCCAAAACAATCAGCCATTGAAAACCCTGTATGAGGGTTGTCATGAGTCAGACTTGACTCGATGGACCACGGCACCTAACAACAACAACAAAACCACTAGAATGAAAAAGTGCAGGCTATTCTTCACTTTCTTGTAGACTGGAGAACAAGTCTTCTTTTCAGACTAAACCCCACAATACCATTTATTTGTATTTCTACATTTGGCACATGTCTTTCAGGTGAAGGGTGTGGAAAAATGAAGATGCCCCATCTACCAAATAATGTGAAATGTGAACGTGAAAGCTGTATCACCTCTAAACTTGGTGAGAATTTTTAATTATAGTATGGCAAATTTTGGAGTAGAGATTTGGGTTTAAAAAGACACATAGGAGCCTCAGTGTTGGTTTTGCGGGTGTCTATAGAGAGATCACAAACCTCTTGTTTTCCTTCCTTTGTCATTCAATTTAAAATTTTTCCTAGGCTCTTCTTCACATCACAGGCTGATGAGTGGCCAGTCTCCAGGCCTGAGATTCTGCCTAAAACAGAGGATGATGATGGAAAAGCAGACCCAAGTACAACTTTTAACCTTTAGGAGACAACCTTTAGCATCTTTCTTACCAATGGGAAAGTCACTTAAGTACTGTGAGACTGAAATGGATATGCAACTCAGCATTAGTAATAGTTGTTGTTGTTGTTAGGTGCCATCTTGTCCTATCTGACTCACAGCGACCTTCATAGGGTTTTCAATGGCTGATTGTTTGGCGATTGCCTTGGCAGTAGATTGCCATGTCCTTCCCGTTTCTGTGGTGCTGGGAATTGAACTCGGGACCTCAGAGACTGCAGAGCGGTGCTCTACCAATTGAGCTAAATCCCAGCCCTTAGTAACAATAGCTCTTTTTATAAGAGGTGATCAAATAAATACTGAAGAAATGAGCAAATTAATGGATGGACTTACAAAAATGGAGGGCTTATTAAAATCGTGTGCCTATCTGTAACCTAGGGGCTGATTCATAAAGAAAAACTTAATGTGACTTAGAAAAGCTACCAGAAATTAGATTTTTAACAAGAATTACTTGTATGCTATGCTCCATGAAAACTGAGACATAGGAGACCGTCAAAAGTATCCAATTTAACCAAAAAATCTAATTTAGAGGAAATGATATATTAACTAGCGAATCATCCAGCCTCTCAAAAATCATGACTGAGGTCCAACATATTGAATATTGTAAGAATAATGACATTTCAGCTTTTATTAGTTTTTGGGTTACGTAAACACACTGCTAGGGCAGAATGCCTCCCAGCTCATTTGCTGATATAGGCCATTCACCACTTTCACATACAAGTTTAGAATAACAATCTGAATTTTATTAAAAACAAAAATAAATCTAAAAAGCTTCCATCAATTACACAGTATGCACAAAAGTTTCTGCATTACATATTTTACATAAAATGTTCTGAATGACAGAAGTAGAAGTAGAACTTACTACTATTTGAAGAGCTGGGTGCTGAAAACCACACACATTTACAGAAAGAAACGAAGTGTCACAGGGAAGACCTGTGATCTCTGCTATAGGCAGGGGCTGAAATTAGGAACATGACAGAAACTTGAAGAAGAAGAAAAAAAAAGACATCAGATACTCTAAAATACTTTAACAAAAAAGTTAAACATTTGTAAGTAACTTTTAAACAAATCTTTTCAATATGCTGGGTTGCTATAAGGTAAACCTTAAACTGATTTTCATTTAACTCAAAAAAAGCAACTTTTATTACTGAGGAGTATTTACCTTTAGATTAGATAAAAGCTTTGCTTTCTTTCCCGGAAGGCAAGAATAAATTTTAAGTAGTGTTTGTTTAGGGATTGTTTGAATTTCCTTGACTATGACATTTTAGCAAATTATCTGCCAGATTGTTACGTCCAGACAAAAAATGAGGGTTAGAATAAAGTGTAAAACCAGAATTATTAAAAAGTTTGGCTCCTTAATAACACGTGTATTTGAGAGTTTGATGGGTGAAGACATTGATGAAAACTGGCTGTGGATTTTTAATTATACATGACAGCCTTTTTACCATCTTTGGGGATAATCAGAACTTCAAAGTATGGGACTGGGAATGCAGCTACTTAAAAATAGAGTAAAGCAGAACTGCACTTAATGTATGTACTGGAAATCTCAAGGAATTTTTTATAAAAAAAAAATGCAACTGCTCGATAGCCTTTTGCATTTAGTATCATACCTAAATCTAAATTTTCTTCCACTTACCTATCTGGATATTTTTATGAAGTAACTGCATGTAATCATAGTAATAATAAAATTCCCCATTAACTATGCTATGATGTAGCAAAACATTGATCACTGGAAATGAAATCTGAAACCTCTAATGCTAAATCCTAATGGAAAAAGTCAAGCCTTAGCATTTATGCTTGGGTATCTCACCCTCTGGGATAATGAGAAAGGCTGCTTAGCAATGACTAGGTCCCTTTTGTTGGAGTATTGGATGTATACACGTGCAGCAATGCTAGGGATGAGTTAAGCTTTGCCTTAGTTCAGTTATTTTCTGTGGCAATTTTATTTTGCCATTGATATGTTGAGCCCAATATTAATTTTGGCTTGTTGTTATTGTTAGGTGCCGTCGAGTCGTGTCCGACTCATAGCGACCCTCATTGGGTTTTCAATAGCAGATTGTTTTGGGATTGCCTTGGGAGTGGGTTGCCACGTCCTTCTCCCATTTTTGCGGTGCTGGGAATTGAACTCGGGACCTCAGAGACTGCAAGAGTGGCGCTCTACCAACTGAGCTAAATCCCAGCCCTGATTTTGGCTAGGTAATAAAAATTATTTGGGAATGATAACCCTCCTCTTATTTAAATTAAGTTAACAGAAGACATTTAGTTTCCAGAAGCTTTCTAATAACAGACTGTGAAGAAGCTAAAAATGACACATGGTTAAGTACAAACTATCCTTTACCTTTATTGCTTGTATACAGAAGGGACTCATAAAACACAGGGGGAAAATAATGGAAGGAAAAGTTACCTGCTTTAGCATTTTTAAGAATACTTTTGATAACTTCTTAGACCAACTTGCTTATCTGAAACAAAGCAAAAACTACAATACAGTCACAATAGAATTCTACTAATCAGAGCCATAATGCTTTCATTTTTAAATTTTCTCTTCATAAAACATTAATGCTATAAAAACAAGACTGATGACATCCTTTTTAAAATACATCCTTGTACTGGTATCAAAGCGTGACTTATTTTTAATACCAACTGAAAAAATAGAGCTTATGTAGTTTATTATTTCAAGGACATTTTATTATTATTTTTAAGTTACTTTGAAGGTTGGTAGCAAAGTTATTAACAATATAAATATTCTCTTTGTAAGTGTTGAAATTCTCTTAAAAGTGTTGAAAGGCAGCAGGCATTCCTTGCAAGAAAAATCAATTATTCTATTATCTGGGGTAGGTGGGATACCTGATGAGTTTATTTTTACTTCTTAAACTTCCTTATTAACTTCTCCTGATTTGCTGGGTTTATTTGGTATCATAAAAAGAAATATAAGCTCAGTTTTTTTAGCTGGAGAAATTCTTTTCTTTTTCCATTATTTTTCTTCAGTTTTTTCAAGTATATGGTAAAACAATCCAAAAATCATTGCAGGAAGGACCATTTCAGTTAGATCATGTACTTTTGCCTTTTAATTTCACTTAAGAGATATTAATATTAGAGTCAGAAAAGCTTTACAATTTCAACACGCATATATAGAGAATTAAAAATATTTATGCCTAAAAAAAGAGCCCCATTTTGTTCAATGTATCACAAACAATTTTTAGTCTAATGAAAACTGGCAAAGTTGCCTTCATAAATATAGTGGCTGCCACTTACCTTTAAATATTTTACAGGTGGAACTAAGTTCAGTACTGATCCAAGGATGTGCTGACATCAAAGCCCTCACTTTGAACTAACCCTAAAGGTCTTATATTTCTGCAATGTGCCACCAATTATTCTAGATTTATAATACCCTGTCTGTAACTTGGTGCATACCATCTTTTGGTAAAAAATGACTGTTTTTTTTGAGATGAGATACAAGAACAAAATCATCTGCTATGGAAAAAAGGACGGTCTTTGCACATAGCAGCTAGTTTGATATCCCATGTTCTGTAAGGCTAGCCTTCACACAATGAGCATGCATATATAGCCACAGTTCATTGCATCTGTTTAGGAGGTGAGAACTGCTGCTTATCCAAGTCATAGATGCCATCATGTTATGCAACAAGACAGTAGAATTGCATATCCACCATGAGAAGAAAATAAATGACTTAACAAATGCAGCAAATGTAGGCAGTTGGCATTCAGAACACGCCAGAAAGCTAACACTCATGAATTGTCATAGGGTTTTTCTTTTCTTAAAAAATAGTCTTGGCATATTTGAAAATTTAACGGTCCCAGAGAATCATGAAGTGCCTTGTCGTTTTTGCTGTTGACTTCTGATGACCTCTAGTTGTTTTTTGCATTGCTGGTAGTAAGTAGAAAGGCTTTTATTTTCATCTAAAAGCTTTTTGTGTTCCTGTACCAGACGAGATGTATTTTGCTGGTCCTTTTCATCCTGGTCCAATTCTGCAACTAGTTCTTGCCTAAAAACAACATACAATAAATATTTTAGACAGGATGGGAAAATTTATACCTTTAAATAGCTGATAATGGAAGCTCAATTAATGAGAACTTTTCTTCTGAGTTTATCATTCTATAACTTAAGTATACCACTCAAGTATGATTATGGGGTAGAATGGAAACTATCACCCACTCTTTTAGTACAACCATATGAATGCCACAATCCTCTTAATAAGTAACTGTACTCAGACAATTAGTGAGGCAGATAAAGTGGTCAAATAAAAAGTTTCAGAAAATTTCATTTGTTATCCTTTTGTGTAGGATAGAAGGAAAGAAAGGCTCTATCGGATTACAGGAAAATAACAGTTGAAGTTTTTATAATTCGCATTCTACTTTTATACTCACATTCATATTCTGAAGTCACAATTCTATTTAACTACAGTGCTTAGTGGGGACTAATAGAACATTTGCAAGTCAATTAAAAGACACACTATCCCACTTAAAGACCTTTCCTGTTTTAAAATAGAGGAGTACAAAGTACCACATTTAAATTACATTTGCAAACATTTTCAGGAAAGAACCTCAGAGTCTTTTACATAGTCTGATAAACTTCTTTAAGTCCTTTTTACTTTGAGGACATTAAGTATTAGCTCCTGAAGTGATGTTACTGAATATAAATGAATAACTAATAAAAAGTTCTCAAAGTAATTTCCAATTTCTCATTTAAAGTACTTAAAATTGACTAAAATTGTCATACTTTTTATACCCCTGCATCTACCATTTATTTTTTTCTAGTATACAACTCTTCTTTCAAATGATTAAAGTATGTCAAAAGCACAGGTTAACTATCTGAAATAAGAAATGTAGGGCTTTTTCCCTTAATGCAAAGTGCCAGAAGTTCCACAATTACTTCTTCACTTTCCAGACTATAATATTTAATTTCCTTCTTAGCCTTTTCTTTAAGATACCAACTTCATTTTATTTAAATCACTGTGTTAGCTGAGTGCCAGGGCACATGACTACAATCCCAACTATTCCAGAGGCCGAGGCAGGAGGACTGCAGGTGTGAGGCCAGAGGCAGCCTGTGCATCTTAGCAAGACCCTGTTTCAAAATAGAGAATAAAAAAAGACTGAGGGTGAAGCTTGGTGGTGGAGCACTTGCCTAGCATGAGCAAGGCCCTGGGTTCAACTACCAGTACTGAAAATAAAAATCACTGTATCAATAAATTGTGATAAACTATTTTGCACTTTTATTTTTAAAGTACAAACAGAAAACTACTCATAAATTACTTTAGAAAGCAAGAATTTTCATTTATTTAAATTGAAATTAACAAAATGAATCTTATTACTATATATCCATACATAATTGCTATGATATTTTCCTATAACATTTGACTATAGCTATCACCCATAAGTCAGCTTCTCAAGCATAAAATTTCAGGAAGGTCATGCTTAAGAAGACTGAAGCCTTTTTGATGTTTGTTTTTTAAAACTGTGTACATAGTGCTATGAAAATTGGACTGGATTTCTTTTCCTTTTCTTTGAGAGATGCTCACTGTGTAGCTCAGGCTGGCTTCAAACCACTGCACCTCCACCTTAGTCCTGTGATTATAGGAATGTGCCACTTTACCTGGCCTCGATTTCTAGAAATGGGAGGAAGGCAATTTGTATAATTTTCAAAAACATACAAATGGGCATGAAATTTCCTGGAGAAACACTCATAGATGTCAAATATAAAGCCCTGTAACAAGTATTCCTACTTTCCTAAGCATATACTTGGAAAGAATATATCTATAAAAATGTCTCTAAGATAAAGCACAATTGAATGTCAGTAAACCAAACTGTTTTACCTATGGCCAAAGAAACAATAAATCTTTGTATTAAATCTAAAAAGCTTTTAACTGTAAAACTCTGAGAACATAAAATACTTGGGGATATAGCATAAGTTGATTTTCCTTAGTACTAATATTTATAGTCACAAAGGTTGTTTTGCATAAAAAATAGTTAATGTAAACCTCTAAGCTGGAAATTTAATGACTAATTCCAAAATTAGTTTCCATGTCTCAGACAATGCTGTCACTTCAATGTACTTTAAACTCAAAATACTATTATTCATAAAAGACTTACTTTCTCTGTAATAACAATGCAATTTCTGTTTGAACTTTCATATACTCTTGTGCCATTTTACAATGTTGCTCAAACACTGCCATGGATTCTTTGGAGTTTGGGCACGGTGCTAGAGGCTGAAAATAAATCAGGAATATTAAAACATAATTAAATCAAACCTCAGTATCTACCTAAGGTGAGAATTAGAGCAGAGACTGTGATACATTTTTACAGCACTAAAGGAATGATCTTTTAAAAATAAACGTTAAGCCATGCCCTAGAAAATGCCAGTGTTCTTTTGTCACAGTTAACTCAGAGCCTAAATAGACACTTGCTGCTTTATTGGTTTCATGTACCAGAAAACTACCACGAGAGTACTTAAAGCCTCTGGGATGACACTGTAGGTTGCTAACCTATCATGCTGAGATGTGGGTTTTCTGTTTTGTTTTGTTTGTTTTTATTTTTGAGACAGGGCTGTGTTGCCCAGGTTGGCTTCAAACTTGTATTCTTCCTGCTGCAGCCTCCCAAGTAGCTGGGATTACAAGTACATGTCATCATGCCCGGCTCCCAACAGATGTTTATAGCTCTCATACTCATGAGGAAGCACAGAAGTATATCACTTACATTTTCAGTCACAATGAACAGAAGAAAGCACCACAAAATGTATTAAACAGGAATATGCTTATATTAGTTTTATATTTTAATACTCTAAAATTAAAGAGTGAAAATGCCATTCTTGGAGGTCTTGAACAAACATGAAACGACTATAAAATGTTATGATAAAAACACGGTTCTATCAGTCTTAAACCTGATTACCTTACTAAAAATCATTTAATATGATTTTAAAGCTTCAGGAGGCTACTAAAAGCATGACTAAATGAATATACAATGATAAATAGGAACACAATGGTCAACTTCATGGATAAACTCCTCAAGAAGAAAAAAGTAAATGTCCACTGAGAACATGCTCCTTTACCTGTAGTTGGTGATCCAGTGTAAGATAAGCCATTGGGATGGAATTATCTGATCCATTGGTATCTAAAATTCAAGCATGCATTTTATTTATTAATTCAAGTATGTAATTATTTATTTGTCATAACTAGTTACAAACAAGAAACCATGGATGAGATATTGTTTTTCCCCCTCTAAAGTAACATATCCAAAAAAGTTATTGTGGTTGGTAGTAAAAAGGGTTTGTAATTCTAAAGGTGAAAAGAGGATATCTGACTATAGATACTAAAACACAGTCCTTTTCCTTTTATCATGCTTAGTTTACCATAGGGCTGGGTCACCTCTATCAACTTGAGTGTGTACAGGAAAAGGGAGAAACTAAGCACCTTCCAGTGGATCACTTTCTAAAGTGAATCCCTCCTAATGAGAATCACTGAAGAAAATGAAAGATGTTACTGATGAGAGTATATTACATATACAAACAGTATTGAAACAAAAAAGACATTTAGAACTGTGGCTCAAAGTAATCTCCCAAATAGTTACACGGATTTCATATAATCAGCCACTTTTATCAAACTACTTTAATGTATAGTGTTTATATTCTAAAAGAGGTAAAGCTGCCATAGCACTTGAAAGAGTGGTGAGGATAAAGGCAAAGTCAGGATGATGGTGGAGGCACTGCACCATCTAATGAAAGGCTAAGGAGATCTCATGGTTCAGTAACCTTGTAATTTATGGGTGACTGACATTCTATGTTTCTTTTTAAAAATTTTGCAGGGCTGAAGAATGCACCCAGGGCCTCCCACTGAGCAACATCCCATGTCCTTAGGTTTCTTTTTATTAAAAAAAAAAAAAAATCCATTGAGAATGTGCTTGCAAGTAACCACTAAAGCTAATAATAAGCTAAATTAGACCAAATGAGATAATGCATGAAAGGATCATTATGCAATACCAGCATATACAAAGCTCCTAACACACAGTGATAGTAATTATTCTTCTTCTTCTTAATACTAAACAGAGCATTAAAAAAAGAAAGGAATTAGAAAGGAAATTTTAAGTAGTTAAGTTGTATTTCAAATTGAAAAAGCTCCAGAGATAAACAGTCTCACTGTACAGCCCATGTTGGCCTCAAACTCACAATCTTCCTGCCTCAGTCTACCGGTGCAAAACAGTACTGTTTATTAAATACTAGAATACCACAGAGAGAGAAAAGAGTAGAGCCGAGCACAGCCTTAAGACACTTACTCTAAAATCATACACTAACAAAAAGGTTTTCTTAAGTGATAAACAAGATACTTTGTTATTTTTCTGACCAAACTTCTCCCCACTTTCCAACAGCAGTTTCCCATGCAAATACTGCTTTCTACAAAACTAAAATGCACTGAAAATGATTTCCCCCTGACTTAACAGGAAAAATTAAGTGTCTTGAAAAAGTTTCCTCAATTTAACATTTCTACTCCTATGGTTTTTCCTAAATCACTGAGACCTATGTACCTCATTATATCAGCACTCTGTATCTGATACGTACTTTAGAATTAAGTATAATACATTATTGTGTCACAGTAAAATGGGGGTGGAAAAAGGCCCAAGCATTGTGTTATTTCAAATAATTAAAGCCCTTCCATGGTAGGGAACTTAAGATCCTTTATGGGGCTGGAGTTTAGCTTAGTTGGTAGAATGCTTGCTCTGTATGCTCTGACTCCCTGGCTCTGATCCCCAGCACCACAAAAATGGGAAAAGAACTTGGCAACTCACTCCTGAAGCAATCAGTCATCAAAACCCCTATGAATAGCAGAGAAGCATCAATATAGTGCTGGGCATGGCACAGGGTTGGGGAGGGTTTTGGTCTGTTGTACATAGGGTTGCTATGAGTCGAACCTGACTGGACAGCACCTAACAACAACACTGAATTTCACCTTTTTTCTAAAACCAAGAAATAGGAGTTTACTTTCTCACTTTTATCTAATTAAATTGTGCTTCCAGTTTCTAATAGCAATACCTGGTCACAAGATAGCAAGGTTACGACAAGGAAGTTTATTTCTTTAATGGTTCAATTGCTAATCAAATTTAACTTCTTCTCTCGAATGTCAAGCCTCTCACTGGTTAGGTTAACTTAGGCAAAGTGTTTTTTCTAGCCCTTAAAATACAACACTTGTTTTCATTTCATATTCTCTAAGAGTGAATTCCCTTCATGTGGAATGCTGCCTCTCCTTTCTACTTTATGTCTAAAGAGAATGAGAAAGTTATGGACCATGCTAGGTTTTATTTAATTGATTTCTCTCTTAACTATTAAAACACTCAGCTTGTATTTTAAATTTTGTAGTGTATTATATAGCATGATGAGTTTATTATTAATGTATATCATGACTCTCTAATCATGATCACAAGGAATAGGCCATGTCTTACATGTCTATCTTTACAAAGTACTAGGCACAGAAGAAACTCTTTAGTGAGTTTCTCCCTCTCCGGCAATCTCCACTGGGTCTAGGTATTTATCTCACTAGATCCTCTGTCTTTCTTCATACCCATTATATTATAAATAAAAACTGAAGAGCATTCATTATCTGCTACGATTATTAAGTTGGTATGTTCTTTATTTTCTCTGAAAATGCATAGAAATGTCTCATTAAGATTTTTTAAATTTAATTTAATTTAGGTTGTTTTAATTTATGTTTACAGTTACAATTTTTCCTTAGGTCAGTGTGCCTTCAAGAAAAAGGCTTTACCTATCTGTTCCCTATAACTTATTCTATCAGGGACAAATTATTCTATGTAGGGGTATATCTGCAGCGTACTGCAAGTAAAGACAAAATTCAATTGCTATTGTAACCAGGGTCCAAGTAAGATATCTAGCTATTGGTATTTTGTGGAATGTTTGGCGCTAGAAAAGAAAAAAGTGAGATAGGGGTTAAAGGGTAGTAGTATACATGAAGTAGAAACACAGCAGTTATAGGAGATACTTAAACATTTTTTAATTTTGTTCCTGTGAATTGACAATTTGCCTCACTGTTGATTTACATATTCAGATTAGTCTAGGCTGACATTAGAAAGCTCTGCCAAGAGTACATGGGTACCAAAAGGAGCTGATATAACCTGAGTGTTAACGTTAAAGTCTGTTTGTCATGGGAGAAGATCATGTCTATGACGAATTCCACACATGTGCTGAGAGGTGGTGAGCTGTGCTAAGGATGGAACTTAAAGAGTTTTTGCCATTACTAAATTTAAACTTCCCAAAACTAGAGAGTACACCCCTGGCTAAGCATAGTTCTATCTTACACAACACAGATAAAAGCCACTTAATTTTTAAAAATTAAATTATAAATTTGACTTAATAAAATATAAATAAAAATTTTTGCTTAAGTATGCTGTTAAGTATTTATTAAGGTATTCTCTTAATGTTAGGGAAACATTAATTCCATTATAGCACATCATTTTCTGCTTGCCCATAATTAAACTATTCCATCACTATCTTCACACAGGTAGATTTTAATACTAATATTGTGGCAAGTTAAGTTAGTCATGTTGGGGAGTTTTAATAATTCCTAATATGCCTTCAAAGGTTTGCGTAACTGAAATGAAGTCTCCCTATCAGTTAAAAATGATTCAAAAGGTCAACAATCAGAATTTTTTTTCTCACCAAGGCAGATGATATTTTGTGGCTCTAAAACAAAAGACTGAGATGAAGACAAAGATGATTATTTTTACCATTCTACTGATTTTAGTTACTTAAAAGATAATGACTTTATTATTTCATCCAAGAGGATGGATCATAATTAGAAAACCACAGACTGAAGTATCAAGAATATAATATGCCTCCTAAATAGAAAAATCCCAAAATAAACTATCTTCAAAATACATTTCTAATATCTGAGAGGAAAAAAATACAGAGATCAAGGCAGTCCATAGTACTCAAAAAGATATTTTAAAATTTATTGCTAACTGATTGCTATTAATATGAAAAATCTAAACTACTATTCAATGCTCGTCTTCGTAAAGATCAAAATGCTGACAGGGTTCAATGAACATAAACATGATGGATTCAATTTTTGTCCTCTCTCTCTCTCTATTTTACTGAAGGGGTTAACCCAGGGCCTCACATATGCTAGGCAAGTAAGTGCTCCACCACTGAGATACAACCCCAGCTGCTTTCTGACACATTCCTATCTCAACATGGGGTCTCACTAAGTTATGTAGGCTGCCTCTAACCTCCAACACGTGATTCTCCTGGCTCAGCCTCCCAAGTTGCTGGGATAACAGGTGTGTGCCATAGTACCCAGCATGGATTTGATTTCACATACAAGAGGAACTAGCCTGGTCACCTGTGGAATCATCAGGAGTCCATGGATGACTTCGAGTTGGCTTTTCTGAAGTTGGTCCTGAGGTGGTGATCATTCTGACACTAGGACTGGATGATCTACTGCTTACCTGTAGAAAGGAATGACAGGAAAAACAAAATGTGATTTTTGATTTAAAAAAATGACAAGGGAACAATTTCCATTAAAAGGCAAAAGACAGAGACTTCCATTTCAATTAGTAGACCTCCCGAAACATTCTTTTTTATTTTTATTTTTATTTTTTTTTGTGGTCCTGAGGATTGAACCCATTTCTGTCAAAAGACAAAAGACAGAGACTTCCACTTCAATTAGTAGACCTCTGGAAACATTCTTTTTTGTGTGTGTCTGTGGTACTGAGGATTGAACCCAGGGTCTTGTGCTTGCATACTTTGCAAGTGTTGGACCACTGAGCTGCACACCCAACCCATTTTTTTACTTTTTTTTGAGACAGCGTCTCGCTAAATTATGCAGACTGCCTCTGGTCTCGAACTTGTAATCTTCCTGCCTTCTCCTCCAGAGCCTCTGGGATAACAGGTGTGAGCCACTGCGCCCAGCTGCTGAAACATTCTTGAAAAAATAAAAGAAACCCTCTAAGAACATTATCTGTGCATATGTAAAAATTGATTAGCACTCACATATGATACCTCTTTAAAATGGATGAGTCTGCAAAAAATTAAAAGAAATACTCTTAAGATCAGAAACAAAGCAAGATCAGGAGACCAGAAGGGCTTATGCTATTAGCCCTGGGGATATCAACTGAGTATCAATAGCCTTTGGCTTTTGTTTAAATTGCTGCAGATTGTTTAGATTGTTTAGATTGTTTAGATTGCTATTCCTGAAAGGAATAGATAATAAAGCCTTAGGCTTTTATAGAATGAGAGTAAAACAGAAGAAACCTTTGCTTAAAGCTAAAACTCAGGGAAAGCTTTGTTCTCAGGGAAAAAGTGAACTAGGAAAGGAACAATCTACCAACAAAAGCAGACAATAAATTGGGTAGGGTTGTACATGCCTGTAATGATAATACTCCAAAGGCTGAGGCAGGAGGGTTGTGAGTTTGAGGACAGCCTAGGCTACTGGGCAAGACCTCGTCTTAAAAACAATCAAAAAAGCAAAGCAGACATCAAATTAACCTATTTTTGTTGTGGCTTTAGATGGGAGAAAATGATATATCCACTATGCATCAAAAAATATTTCCAGAATCAATGCAAGATAAACCAATTCATAATCACAACACAAAGTATAAGAAAATAAGACAAAATCTACATCCCAAGTTCAACATAGGTCATATATAGTGAAATTCTAGAAAACAGACAAATAGATGATAGAAATAGCAGCCAGAGAGGAAATGACAGATTACTGGTTGAGCATCCTTAATCGAAAAATAAAAATTAGAATGCTGTGAAACCTGAAATTTTTTGTGTGCTGACATGATGCCACAAGTAGAAAACTTGACACCTGACCACACATGATATGTCACTCTCAAAATACAAGTACACTAAAAATATTATATAAAATTACCTTCAGATTATAAATTGTACATGAAAAATAAATGAATTTCATGTTTAGATCTGGGTCTCATCTCTAAGAGCTCATTATATATACACAAATATCCCAAAATCTTAAAAAAAAAAAAAAAAAACCAAAACTGAAACTGAAAACACAATTGGTCCCATACATTTCAGATAAGAATATAAGTTACATTCTCAACAGCACAAATGAAGCCAGAAAAAAGTGGAATAATATCTATAAAGTGCTAACAACAAATTACTGCCAACCTAGACTTGTTTAGCCAACAAAAATGTGAAGAATGAGGTCAAATTCACATTTTAAGATGAACAAAAACTGGGTTTACCATCCAAAGACTCTCACCATAGGAGTTTCTAAGCGTGTACTTTGTCAAGAAGAATTTGTTTTCCTTAATAAATGGGCCAAGATGCAATTATGAATAATGATAAACATGGACATATGTCTACATACCGAAAATGTTAAGGGAAACTAAAGAATTACTAAACAAGATAGTAATAAAACTGAATAACAGTAGCATAAACGATAAAGAGAATTGAAAGTCTTTGTATTATTCAGATGAGCATTCTGGATGAGCAAAGATATTAACCAGGCCGGGCATGAATGTTAACATTTCAAAGGTATTTACTAAAAGTAGCAAAACATAACTCTCAAACCAGAAAGGAAAATAATGAGAACTACATGTATCCAATTTAAAAGAAAGCAAGAAAGGAGAAAAATGAAAGAGAAATAACTGAAGTCATAAAATAAGAGGGGCAAATTTACTAATAAAAACAACAAATGTAAGTGGAGTACAGTGGTACATGCCTGTAATTCCTGCTACTTCAGAGGCTGAGGCAGAAAGATTATGAGTTCAAGGCCAGAGGCAGCCTGTGCAACCTAGTGAGACCCTGTCTCAAAATAAAAATAAAAAAAGGGGTGGGGATATAGCTCAGTGGTAGAGTGTTTGCCTAATGCAAGGGCCTGGGTTCAATCCCTAGTAACAAAAAAAAAAAAAAAAAAAAAAAAAAAGAAGAAAGGAAACGATGAATTAAATTCCTCAGTTAGTATCAAAACCAAACCAAACCCCAGATCAGATTGGCAGACTGAATTAAATGCTATTTATAAGAGACATATCTAATTCATAGAGATATAGCAAACAAAGTTAAAGGATAAAAAAGACAACTAGGTAAGAAGAAATTTAAATAAGGTTAAGTGCCTATATTAGTATTACAGAATATATTAAATACATTTTTGGGTCAAAATTGTTATAGTAAGCGATAAAATAGTAAATGGTTCACTTCATTAGACAATTCAAAATATATATACTGCATTTACAAAGTTCAAATTGATAAACTGAAAAACTCAAAATAAAACAAAACTGCAAGGAGAAAGGGCCACATCCATCATCATAGTGAGATATTTCAATACTCCGTTGTAACTGACAAATGAAAGGAGACCAAAAGCACAACACATATACAATAAAACATGAATTCAATAAAAACCAAAATGTGATCTAAACATGTATAACTCCACGCCACACAAATGGAAAAAAGTCATTCTTTTCAACACCCATGGAATATTTATGAAAACTGGACATGCACTAAACCACAGAGTAAATTGAAAAAAAGAATTAAAATCTGTGTCATATAAATCATAATGAGATTACGTTTTTGTACTGACTTCAAAATTAACTTTAAAAATCTTATGTGTGGAAATTTAAAAACACTTCTTACTAACTCATTGGTCAAAAAAAGAAGAATGAAAGAAAATAGTTCAAACTGAACTTTATATGTGATGAAAAGCATTTAAAGCAAATACTTAACATGATCCCTGACACAAGTTTTTCTGATAATATAGCAAGGAGAGAATCCAGTGGATTTAACTTCTTTCTTTAGCATGACATGAGTCATGCTAAAACTTACGGGATGCAAATAAAGACGCACTTACAGCAAAATATCTAATTCTAAATTTTTACATGAAAAAAACCCAGAAGAACAATTTGCAAGCCAGGGATCTAACATATATAGTTTAAAAAAGAACCACTTTATAAACTTCCTTAGAAGATAGTAAAGATAGTATTTTAAAAACTGAGTGAATATTACAAAAATTTTGTCCAATAAATTAAAAGTGAAATGGAAAATCATTTAAATACATAAATTACGGGAATTTCCATATATTATAGAAAACATTATGCCCAGAGGGTTTTATAGGCAATTTCTATTGAGTATTAAATAAAAAGACTTTTCCAGTCTTAAAGAAATTGTTCTAAAAAAGGAAAAAGAAAAAAAATACTTCCTGACTGATTCTGTGAAGGCAGCGAAATCTGGTGAATAAACAAGAACAGGATAACAATGAAAAATTACTAGCCAACCTCATTTATGAAAACAGAAAAAGCCCTAAAAGAGTCAAAGTCTGTCCTAAAAGTTATATCAGCAAATGAAATTCAGCAGTAGAAAAGCAATCCAAATAATTTTAAAACTTGACTTTGTCAACAAATGTGAAGGTCACTCACTTGACCTGAGGAACCTGACTAATGCAATTCATCAAATTAACAGATTAAAGGGTAATGAGAACCTCAACAGATGCCTAAGCAGCATTTGACAAAATTTAACATCCATTACAAACTGAAATTCCATTTAAGAAAAGAGAATTTCTTAGCTAGATAAAATGATACTAACCAGTGAAAGAGATTTTTACAACAAATTCAAAATCATAAAATAATTTAGAAGAAAAACTGATTAAATATTACTTTCATCTTGGGTACTTATTGAAATTGCTTCAGAAGTTCCAAAAAGCTTTTCTATACCATAAATATTTTTTTTACTTATTCATTTATTTATTTTGGTATTGAGGGGTTGAACCCAGGGCCTTGTGCATCCTTTGCAAGTGCTCTACCACTAGATTGTACTTCCAGCCCATTTTTCATTTTTTTATGTTGAGACACAGTCTCTCACTAAGTTACACAGGCTGCCTTTCACCTTGAACCTGTGATCCTCCTGCTTCTACCTCCTGAGTCCTTGGGATTATAGGCATGCGCCACTATGCCTGGCTCATAAATAATTTTTAACTCTGCATCAGGATTGATTTTTTAAAAAACCATAGTTTTCCTCACACCAATCTTTTTTTTAATTGGAAATTTTTAATGTACACCTTAATGTGATTCATGCTGACATGCTTTTCATTGTGACATTTCCATATATGCATTTTGTTGTACACTATTCATATAGGTTCCCCCTTACCCTCTTTTGCACTTCCTCCCCCATCCCATCTCCCCCATCAAAGACTTCTCTACCATTTACTTGTCTTTTTATGGTAATATTTTTCTATACATCCTTGGGTTCCAGTTCTGTTTAAGATAGAAACTTTTTCTGTAGTGAACTTTCTTTTTACCTTGTCAGAACTATTACATGCATTTTCTATATCATCTATAATAATATCATTCTTAGCTTTTTTTTCTTTTATTATGATCCAACCTTTGTATAGGATTTTTTCCTTCTTATAATTTTGATTCAACTCCCACATATGAGTGAGAACATGTGGTGTTTCTCTTTCTGAGCTTGTGTTTGTTCACTTAAAATAATTTTCTCTAATTCCGTCCATTTTGCTGCGAATGACGTTATTTCATTTTTCTTGATTGCTGAGTAGTATTCCATTGTGTTTATGTACCATAGTTTTTTTTATCCATTCTTCTGTTGAAGGGCACTTTGGTTGATTCCATATCCTTGCTATTGTGAAAAGTGCAGCATTGAACATGGAGATGCAGGTGTCTCAGTGGTATGATAACCCATCTTCCTTTGTGTAAATTCCCAATAGTGTTATAGCTGGGTCATATGGTAGATCTATTTTTAGTTTTTTAAGATACCTCCATATGGGAGAAAGACCTGGCAATCCACTCCCAAGGCAATCCCGAAAACAATCTGCCCTATGAGGGTCGCTATGAGTTGGATACCGACTCGAAGGCACCTAACAACAACATCAACAACAAGATACCTCCATATTGATTTCCACAGCTCACACCAATCTTACAGAGATGCCCTGCATATCATGATTATCATTCTGTTCTTCTCTATTCCTAATTCCCCCTAAACTTGTAAGGCCCAGCCCAGACTCCCTTCAACATCATGTGATCATTCTTTCTGCAATCAGACCCTGTGTTTGAAGACAGTGCCTAACATTGTACCAAATGCAAACTGTTCACTTAGTAGTTGTTTTTGATCAACTGAAATCCTCACCCAGGCATTCATCACCCTCTATCAGCAGGCATACGGGTACATCCAGATTCTTTTTCCTCTTATAATTTCTTATGCCACAGTTTCCCTTCCAGCTTTTAATCCTGACTTCAAATTCATTCAAATACAGTATAGTGCCCACAGCATACATGAAACTGAACCACATAAAATTTAGTTTTGTTTGTCAGAAGAAGCCAACTATAAGGAATTTCACATACAAGGAATTCACATATAAGGAATTTCACATATTTTGGTACATGGGTTTAAATCTTAGTTCTGCCATTTATAACTGTGTGAACTTGTATAAGTAAAACATCATCTCTGAGCCTTACGTTCTTCATTTATAAAGCATGGGTGAGTAGTAGCAGTGACAGGTAAGGAGTTGGGCATTGGAGACAAAACAACCTAGAGTTTGAGTTTCTGTTCTGCCATTTGTAAGTAGTAGAGCTTTTATGTAGCCTGTAAGACTCAACAGTAAAACGAGGACAGTATTACTACATCAGGTTGTAAAAATCAAATGACATACTGTACCATTAAGCATAACTAATGCTGATTAAGTGATAGATAATAAGCTAGTGGTAAATACAAGATGAAAATATGAGTATCCCTGTAGCATCCAATGACTCCCTTCCAAGTTTAAAATCACATTTTTTTTATAAAGCACACAAGTTACTAAACCATATTACAAAGATTCTTTTTGTTCTTTAAATTTTGGTTATATTCAGTGTTGGTTCCTATATAAACTTGTATGTGGGCATGAAATGCTTCTTATTACTCTCAATTTTTTTTTTTTTTTGGTACTGGGGGTTGAACCCAGGGCCTCGCGCCTGCATGCTTTGCAAGTGCTGGACCACTGAGCTGCACCCCCCAGTCGATTTTTTTTTTTTTATTACTTTTTGAGACAGGGTCTTGCTAAATTACGCAGACTGCGTCTGGTCTTGAACTTGCAATCCTCCTGCCTCTGCCTCCCAAGCTGCTGGGATTACAGGCGTGTGCCACCATGCCTGGCTTCTCAAAATTTTTGATTCCTCAACAGTATTATAATTTCTTAAGGGAAGAGAGGGGGGGAAAAGTATGAAAAAACTAAAGAAATTTAAAAATAATGCATAATTGTATTTTTGAATATCTGAAAAATGTAAGACATAAATAAGAAAAAAGGTGTCAGCTGACTTTAAAAAAATCAAATTAGTTTATGGCTAAGTTTATGTCACTGCTTACAATCAATTATAAAACTCAAAATGGGAAAATTCTGATGGCTATAAATGTTCCCAAACTATTAAAACTCATTTAGGCTGCTCCTTTCTTCAAGACATTTACAATTGCTTTCTACTATGCTCATATAAACTGCAAAGTGCAAAGGACACAGATAAACTTGAATTACCACAGGATTGCATAAAAAACGTGGCTATGAGAATACAGAAATGGCACACAGCAATTTAAGGCAGTGAAAGAAAACCAAGTCAAACTTAAACTACAGGGGCAAATTACCACCAGTAGACATGAGCCAGAATTGGCCTCTGACCAGAATTTTATCTTTATATTCATAAAAAGGATTAGGAATTATTTTATGAACAAAAATGAAGCTTAGCTTTTTTTCCCCTTATCTCACCTGAAAAGCTTGGAAAATATTTTCATTAAGTCAAGAACTTATGCCCAGTGCTACTATTTAGACCGATATTTAAAAGCTGTTTGAAACCCTCAGAAATCTTAATTGCTAAAATTATACCAGTACAAGACAGAGGTTGAATGCTGATGTATACTATATTCTTGCTGAAGTAACATTTTAATAATATACACATATTTTTAAATGGATATAAGTGATAACATGGATTTAGATGGGTACTTTCCCCATCATGGCAATCACAGGCATCTCAATTAAATCTATTCATGAGCTATTAAAAACATTCTCTCTAACCCAAAGGTATAGGCTTAGTCTAATTCAGCTCCATTACAGTTCTTTACAAAGAAAATTTAGATTATTCTTATATGGTCTTAAATTCTCCAGTACAAAGTTTACTATGAATCAAGAATTTTTTAAAACTATTATGTTAAACTATTTAAATATTGTATAGTTGCATAATGTAATATTTAAACTATTATGTTAAGTTTCTAATTTACATCTTTAACATAAAATTTATTTATGCTAAAAGAGCTGCAGGGGGAAAACAGACAAAAGTAGTATAATAAATCATATCCTTTAAATACAATGTATAATACACCTCTTTATATACGATGAAAAACATTTAAAGCAAATACTTAACATGATCTCTGACACAAGTTTTTCTGATGATAATAGCAAGGAGAGAATGCCAATGGATTTAACTTCTTTCCAAGTGCTATTTTCACTTTATCTCTGGATAGTAATAATATTATCATGAGAATGATCAAGTAGTATTAAGAGCTCTAGGAGGCATACTTTGGGGAGAAAGGCACATAAGATGGACTAGCATCTACTGTGTGTCTGGTATTTTCACATGTGGTAAGAATCCCAAGGGTGGGGGGTGTTATGGTCCCTATTTGCAGATAAGGTTGCTCAAGCTCAGGGAAATTAAGGAATTTGCCCAAAGTCACCGTATTTGACTAGTAGAATTAGATTCTAATGTCCCTATAGAAATGCAGTGTGTCCTGTCCTCTGTTGGTTGTTCTTATTGTTAGGTGCCATCGAGTCAGGGTCCAACTCATAGCGACCCTATGTACAACAGAGCAAACACTATTGTCAGTGCTTCTGTGCTATTCACAGGGTTTTCAATGGATGATTGTTTTTTTGGGAGTGAGTTGCTGGGTCCTTCTCCCAAATCTACAGCTTCTGGTGTTCCCAGGCGGTCTCTCATCTAAGAACTAACCAGGCCCAACCCTGCTTAGCTTCCAAGAACCGATGGGATTAGATGCCGCAGTGGTAGAGCTATAGGCATGCTGTTATTGGTAGGTGCTGTCAAGTTGGGTCTGACTCATAGCGATCCTCATAGTTTTCAAAGGCTGATTGTTTCAGGATTGCTTCAGAAGTGGATTGCCACATCCTTCTCCTGTTTTTGCAGTGCTGGGGATTGAACCTGCGTCCTCAGAGAGTGTGGAGGAGTATTCTACAGACTGAGCTAAACCCCAGCCCATTGTCCCATTCTCTAGATAATCATAAATGCATTATCATGGGGTTGAGATTCAATGACTGCTGCCCCTCCAAGAGAAATCTTGAGTACAAATCTAACAGATTGGATACAATTCCAAAAGTGGTATGTAGGCATACTTGATGACATATAATTTTAGTTTAACATAGAAAGGCTCACCTAGATGTATACAAGGGGTGATGAAAAAATACAGTGAATGTTTAAATAAAAAAACCATTACAGTAGAAGACATTGTCATTAATTCCCCTAAATTTTTAAAATTTAAACATTCACTGAATTTTTGATAGTCCTATGTAAAAATAAATTTGTGTAGTCATCTGTATAAACTTATCATCATGTCATTATTTATTATGGATTAGCCTTGCTCAAGGGTACCACTAAAAACTACTTAAATGATGATGATGCAGACTTTCAGAAACTAAAACACTTAATATTTACTAGGATTACTTCAACATGCATTACATTGACTTTTATATGCAAGATTGAGAGAGTTTATAGAGTTTCTGTGTTATAGAATCAGATTTGGATTCAAAACCTGGTTAACAAGTTACTGGCAATAGGAAGGATGTCAGAGACTTAGGTTAAGTTTCTCTACTCTTCACTTTACTCATCTGCAAGTGAAGAAATAAAAAGTATTCAGTTTATAGGGTTAAGAGTGTTTATTAAGGTCCTGCCTGGTACAAAGTCAATACATAACAAATGGCAGCTATTATTATTGTTCTCTAATTGATAAGAGAACTGATCAGGTAAGTCTGATCTGCCCAAAAAGTTTGTTGGGGACTGGACCTTATTGGTACTGTCAGTGCTATCCAACCAAAGACCACCAGGAACATCTCTATAGTGGAAAGAGGAGGTATGTTTAATATTTGTTGCAGTGAAGGAGAATGCTCTCCATGGGACACCACAGGATATCTCAGTAAGAGGGTTTTAGAAAGAAACTATTATGGAATTTAGGCTTGGGTTGAGTGATTTAAGGGAGGCTCTAAGGAAGGAGGGCTGGGATTTGGCTCAGTGGGTAGAGCGCTGGGCTGCAGTCTCTGAGGTCCCGAGTTCAATTCCCAGCACCGCAAAAATGGGAGAAGGACCTGGCAATCCACTCCCAAGGCAATCCCGAAATAGCCATTGAAAACCCTATGAGGGTCGCTATGAGTTGGATACCGACTCGATGGCACCTAACAACAACAACTAAGGAAGGAAGGGTTCACTCTAACTAGGCTGCCGTCAACAGCAGGGACATTTCCATAAAGAGGGCAGACAGCATTGAGGACAGAGCTGCAATTGGTAAAGCAACAGCAGTCACTCATATTAGCGGGGGGGGCAATGTTTGCTATTTTGTGGGTGGCAATGACCTAGTTTTTGCCTGTGTTTAGGACAACATTATAATGTGGACTTGTTTTGTCTCGTTTTCCCATGGTCTCAATGTAATTTTGCTTGATGTTGGCGTTCTGAGAGATTATGTCCAATAAGCTACGAGAGCGAGGCCAGCTTCTAACAATATTAAGGCCTCAGTGTCAGATTAGTTTGTGGATGTCTGGAGTTGCTTTTTTCTTTCTCAAAGCCTCTAAGAGGCCAAATGCATTCTGACAGTTTAATAAACTTTCTGAATTAATTGCAAGCCATTTTTAAAAGTGAGTTTTAAGTTATAAAGATATAATCTTTTACATATATACTTAAAATTTTCCTTTGTCCACTATTCCTCGCAAAAGAAATGAAAGTACAAAAACAACTTAATTTTAGTTTACAGATGGAATGTCTTAGTGAGTTTATTGAGCTTATGTCTCAAGTCAAGAGCCGGAGTAAAAACCCTGGTCAGTTCACTTTCTTCTATGAGGTATAAGGTTCTCTTTTCCTCTCATGACTGTACTAGGGGGGCCGGATTCTTTTCTTCAGGCCCTTTGTCAATTTTCATGGATAGAAAAACAAAAGGAAAAACAAAAATAGAAATAAACAAAAAAAACTGAGGATGTGTTCGATCACTGCTTCACCAGATTTCAGAAAGAAATACACCGTTTAGTTGTTATGATTACACTTCTTCAAATAATGAATATTTGTAAGTAATCAAACATTTAACTTAATGGTCATTTATTATGCACTTTTCAGGGGAAAATGTTTTCATAATATGTCAGAATTACTGGTCACCATGCTCATCTCATCCCAAACTGGATATTAGGCACTTTAAAGCTTTAATACCTAAATCATTTTAAAAGAGTGGATCAATTTTAAACACCAGCTGTATAATGGTTAAACATCAACTCTTTTAGAACAGGTGTCACTGCCATATCAAACTCCCCTCACCTCAAATCTTTTAGAATAGCCTATGACAACTCATGCAAATGACTGTCCCATAACCATAGCCTGCCTCAGTTTCTACGTTTTATTACCTGAAAGTAATTTAACTTAAGAGGTTCATAACTATAGTTACAAGTTATACAGGACTAGTGAGGAAGTAAGTAAGGTTTGTTATAGGGAGATCAGTCCTAAATTACAGCAGTGCCTTTATTCTAGAGTCCAGAGAAAAGCACTCACACTAGCAGCCACTCCTAATGCATCTTACAGGAAGCTTCTCATTCCTAGCCAAAGGAGAACACTTGGCTCAGATTCTCATAACTGAAATATCAATGGCAATAGTAAAGACAGCTTAAAAGGCTGAGCTCATAAAGCCTCTACTGAGTCAAAGCAAATACCAGATGTCAATCTGTTGCTAAATGGACTGACTACAGCTTTTAAGTACTTGTAGGGGAGAAAAAGAAGAAACGTCAGTCAAAAATTCTGCAAAATTAGACACACTAAAGAAATTGCCACTGAATAAGTGAGATAAAGATTTAAAGTCACTAATATGACAAAATATATAATAAATTAGTGTGTCTGTATCTTTATATTTTAAGGATATATGTGTGTAGGTATTATGAGTTGTGGAATAACGTATTTCCAGATATAAATGAAAAGCAAAGATATTTTCCATTTAAACAACGCAAGTAATTTTTGTTAGTTAAAGTTGGGTTGATGGCTTTAAAATAAAAAGCTTTCAAATTTTTATTAAAAACTACCAAGAATCTCCAAAATTTAAAGTATTTTATAAAAATAACACAATAATGGCTGGGCGCAGTGGTGCACGCCTGTAATTCCAGCGGCTCAGGAGGCGGAAGCAGGAGGATCTCAAGTTTGAGACGAGAGGCAGTCTGCATAACTTAGTGAGACCCTGTGTCAAAAAGTAGAAAAAAATGGGCTGAGGGTGAAGCTCAGTGGTCCAGCACTTGCAGAGCATGCAAGTGCGAGGCCCTGGGTTCAACTGCCAGTACGGCAAGCAAGCAAGCAAACAAACAAAAAAACACAATAAGAAAACTTTCTAAGATAAAATGAATAAATATTAACACAAATTAAATCACATTGTTTAGAATGTTTAATCCTAACATTTTACATAAATATGGATGATGACGTGATTATTTTATTATCTCAGGTGCATGCTGTACTCATAAAATTTATTTCAGCACAACCAAAAGCAAAACAACAACAAAACGCCTCAAAATTAGTCCTTACTCATTTTAGAGAACATGATAAAAATTTCAAGTATATTAATCTGAATAACTGAAAAAACAATGATTGTGCTACTTTTATATACATGGTTGGTTAAAACTTTGTATAAGGGTCAGTAATGTCTTAAATTATAGCACTGTCTGGAATATCTACAAAGAAGCCATGATACAGAGACAATGGGAGTTTAGAAGAACATCCAGAAATGTAAAGAATAAAAACATTAACAACTGGGATAGAAACTTTTCTTGAGTTTACTCAATGGCTTAGTAAATATTTTCTTCAGGATATTTCACAAAAATACAAATCTGGTGGATATGCCAAACTAAAAGATATTCAAGTTCTCCAGGTATGCCAATGATCTGTGTGACTCCAGAGGAGAGGCAGGTGATTGAGGAAATATTTATATCCCTCATTAGTAAAAAGCAGGTAATATTAATGATTCCATTTAGAGGAAGAACAATGATAGTGACAAATTATTAGATTACAAAATTGAATACTTCTTTATTAAAGCATATATGAAAACCATATAACACAAAATAGCACCACTAAATAATTTCTTTTCCCATAGAGTTTAAATTTACTTTCATAAATTATCTTTCAAATTTTAAATTAATAATAGCATCTATGTTTTTTTTCATTAAGTTTAGTGCCAGTTAGGTTCTGTATTACTTTTTAAGGTCAAGTCATAAAACAAATTTTGCAAAGTATATTATAGTTAAGTTTTGATATTTGCCTATCATTACTCTTCAAAGACAAGAGAATTTGAATGTTAAATCTTACCTGACCGGGTTCTGTTCCAGTAACAGTCAAGTCTTGGATGGATCTACGTCTTGGCTGCCCGTTGCCTTTTAAAAAATAAAAGAAGTAAAACACTGAAATCTCTTCAAACAGGTAATAAGGACATAACTGGCACAGCAGGAAGGTGCAAGTGTTGGTCCTTGGATCTACACAAAATGTTTGTGGGAAAAAGACTGAGTTTATTATTTAAAAAAAAAATCAAAGGAGAGGGGTTGGGGGAGAAAAAAAGGAAGACAAACAGCTGCAGTGTTTTAACTCAAAAGTTGCTGGCCTACAATAGACCTGTGTCCTCATACAAGAACACTCCTACCACATGAATAGCTGCTGAACTCTCTTCCACCATCTTCTGTCATGAGTTTAAATAGATGAATGCTTGGGGGCTGGGGCTGATGACGGCATCTATTTCAAGGGCCTTACGTTACAGTTTTTATAGAAGGATAGTCAACAGGTTGTAAGACCGATTAACCAGCAGCAGTACTTTCTTTCAGGGCCTAAGGGGATGCTTAGGTTTAAATTTATTATACCAAGTCACATTTAATCCTATTAGTCTTTGTCAGAATCTAGTAATGCATTATTTGTGGATAACAACTCGATTTTCTCCTGGCAATGAATGCCTTTCATTCCACTCTCAAATATACAGCTTGTTGAAATGGGCTATTATATATACTCTTAAGAACTTCTCTGCTAATAATAATTTTTAATTTGATTTAATAAAGAAGAAATCTACAAGTTTAAGTCTTCAGCAAAAGAGAATGAATTAAGCAACAGCATCACTCAGCATCTTTATTTGGGAATAGAATAGTTTATATGGTATCTTCTAAGATGAGGGATCAGCTGTTTAAAAGGAAACACCAAAATACTTTGAGTAACAGCTGACATAATACCCCAAATTCCTTTGACTCTGAAAGCTGTATTATGTAATTTCTCAACTAGTGGACAGCACTCAGAACATACACACTAATAATTTTAGCCCAATGAACAGATAATTCATTTTTAAAATGTTATATTTTAATGACCCTGGACATTAACAAAATCTTATCTTAAACCAACAAATATAATTTTGTATTTAATCTATACGACCTCATTATTGTTTTGCACATAAACTAAATGGACTTTAAATAGAATCTGAATGTTAATGCAATAATGTGTAGTGAATATAAAAACTCCTCAAAGTTTTTTCTAGTTTAGGCTATGTTTTAGAATTCTTTGCATGATCTGAATTCAAACTTACTTCAATTTATTCCCAAAAGTCTCAACTTTCCATTGCAAGTTAAAACAACAAACTGTGTATTTGCTGAATCAGACACACTAAGATACTTTTATGAACACTTTTAACTATCCTTGTGTCCCAAGGACAGAAAAGATAACCCTTACTATGACTAATAAGCAATTTTAGGCACATTTCACTCAACACACTCATTCTAAAATTAGCATGGATGAGACAGGCTTGTAAAGTGTCTGGAATTCTCTTTTCAGATCAGCAACATTTGTGAATCTGAGGAACCACCCAGCACATGTGTCTATAAACAATTACATCATCATTATGATAACACCAAAAATGAATTCAAGTTTAGGTGGGGTGGTGGAGTTGTGGGGTAGAGGAAAGGGGAGTAAAAATCTTTTGAGGAAGTAGGTAAAGAAGAGCTGACAGTTAACAGATGCCATAAAATGAGAAATCTTCAAGCTATAGCATGAGTCAAAGCAAGCAGTATTAGGCAATGCATTGTAATTAACATAACCATGACAGAAACCATCTGGCAAATAGTTTAGACAAAGCAAAAGAGGTTTGCAATCAACAAATACTTATTGCTCCAATATTAAGTTGAAAAGTCATAATTTAGGAATACAAATGTAAACCCATCAACTTCTTATGTATTGCATAGAAAATTTGGATTCTGAATTTTTGCAACTGAATACTAATTTTTTAAAATTTATAAATGTTAGTGGGGTACAGAGTAATAAATCATTTGCTATATCTATTATGCAACTATTAAAATCAGTTTTGCTTACACATTCATCACCTTACATATTTTACAGAATAATATGAACAGAAGAAAAAGAAAAATATAGGAATTTTAATTAATATGCAATAGGAATAGTATGCTATTCATGGCTTATACTCTCAATGAGAATACTAATTTAAAAATGCACTCATTTTACATTTTTTACAGCTCGCTGATAAGCACATACTTGTATTACACATGGTAGTATAAACAACAAACGCAGAATGGAGGATAACATGATGTAAACACATACCTGATCAAAAAATCTGAAGCCTGAAAATGATGTCCTAATTATTTCAATGAATTCCATAATAGATAAAATAAAATGCCTTTTTTTTAAAGAATGACTTTTCTAAAAGCAATCGAAGGGATGTACCACATCGCCAGCCTATGCTACACGCCTTCCTCTACTCCCTAAACAGAAAGGGAGGTAAGAATAGCTACTTGTAGGACCATTCAGTTCTTTTTAAAGTAATGTCATAAAGACAGAAATCCAGAACTGATTTCCTGAGCAAGTCTTTAAAAGTGATTATAGAATACTCACAGAGACTCCTGGCTTAGGTCCCAGAGAGCCCATGACTATACGTTTTCTTATTGGTTAAATAAGTTCATAGCTTTCCTTATCTTAACTATACTCACTTTTCCAAGTTCCTAAAGATTCTCCTTTCATTTAAAAGCCAATATTGTATTTTCCTGGAGTTTCCACTCACCCAAATTATTGCAAAAGTTGAGATTCATAAGTTCTGAATATTAAAAATTGTGGAACACTATTCTCTTATATAAATTATGATTCAAAACTTTGTACAGCATTATACACTACAATATGAAATTACTCCTTCATGGTAAACTGAAGATGTAATTTGAAAATGCGTTCTCATTTGTTACCACAAATTTCATATACTTTTAGTAATTTCCACAGATTCTGCCTCTTCCCTTACAAAAACTTTCAGGTAGGTTTTAAAAATTCTCCTAACAAATGAAGGCAATTATTACTTATTAATAAGTAGTAACTTACAATAAACCTGAAAAGTATCTCAGGTATCCTTGAAGACTACCTCTGTCTCTAGCTGTCTGATGCTGTACAAAGCCCTCCCTACTCCACTAGTCTGATTGCCAGTACCTAAGATATCTGAAACTTCTGAAGGAGGGCAGCAATATAAGTTGTTACTGTAGGTGCTGTTGAGTTGTGTCTGACTCATAGTGACTCTCACAGGTTTTCAATGGCTGATTGTTTTGAGATTGCCTTGGGAGTGGACTGTCACATTCTTCTCCCATTTTTCCGGTGCTGGGAATTGAATCCATGACCTCAGAGACTGCAGAGCAGTGCTCTACCAGCAACATAAGTATTAGAAACTTAAACTACCCATCTGTTCTGTTAAATATATCTGAGAGTTTTCATATTCTACTTATTTCACCTTAACTATCATACTCTTGATAAAAAAGCAACATACAATAGAGCCAAATGTCCTTGACTGAAATCAAAGTGATTAATTTTTCAGTTAAGAGATTTAAATGCAGCTGAAATCATAAGGACACTGAAGGTTTCTTTTCTGCTTTAAAAATGATATGAATAATAAATATCAGCTAAACTTAGGGTCTTCAGGGAACTAGCCAAAAACATTTTATGTTTCAATAAGACTCAAAAATATTTATACATTCAATTTTCTTTATCATATCTTAATAGCACACAAGACAGAAAATCCTCTGTGGTCAAGGTAGTCTATCACTCTCAAATGTTATGCTATACTACTTTAGGCTTAGAAATCAAAAAGATGTAATAAAACAACCCTGTTCAAAGTTCTCAATGTGCATCTATAGAACTGATGAATTTTCAAGTGCTTTAAAATGCAATCAAGCATTATAATTTAGTCTGAACTAAGAAATAAATTCAGGATAACAGATATTAATGCAGCATTATAAAAATTGTTTATATTTTGACATTTTCTAACAGCTAATTTTCTCAAGATACATGATAATTG
The DNA here is from genome assembly GCA_007922755.1 of Pedetes capensis. Classification (NCBI taxonomy): domain Eukaryota; kingdom Metazoa; phylum Chordata; class Mammalia; order Rodentia; family Pedetidae; genus Pedetes; species Pedetes capensis. The sequence goes on from VMDO01003141.1 coordinate 98,736, forward strand.
CAATATCAATATTTGAAAGTTTTACTTCTACAAATCACATATTGGAAATTCATTTCATTTTATAATATCAATCAAACTGGTATAGGCTATGTACAATAAATTTTATACTATAAGAGGAGGTACAGAAGGTTAATGTTTCATTTAGATCTTTTATAGGTGGTATGCACATGTTCATACACAACAGTATTTTTTTCCAGTTGATTTCAAAATGTATTCTAATCACAAGCTGATTTTTTTGAATGCTCTACTCACCCAAGGATTCTAGAACACAACTGATCTTCCTTGATTATTGATGTTAGAATCATAAACAAAATTTGCTTTCATAACTACTAAGTCGGATCTTCTCTAGCTTGAGAAGCCCATGTTCATGTCTTGGACATGTACTATGATTCTTTCTTAGGCCTCTCTCTCTCTATATATATATGTGTGTATATATATATATGTATATGTGTATATATATATGTATATGTATATGTGTATATATATGTATATGTACATATATATATATATATATATATATATATAATGCCAGCACTTCACTCTGAAAGCATTTACTCTCTCTTACCCTTTATCTAATAAACTCAAAATTCTACTTAAAACAAAACCACAAAATTCTGTTTTTTTCTTTTTTTACGGTACTGGGGTTGAACCCAGGGCCTCGCACTTGCATGCTTTGCAAGTGCTGGACCACTCAGCTGCACTCCCAGCCCATTTTTTTACTTCTTTTTTGAGACAGGGTCTCACTAAGTTATGCAGACTGCCTCTGGTTTCAAACTTGCGATCCTCCTGCTTCTGCCTCCTGAGCTGCTGGGATTACAGGCATGCGCCACCGCGCCCGGCAACCACAAAATTCTTAACTACTAAGTCTCTTATTGTGTTTTAAACTGGGAAAGGTTATTGCTCTTTTTTCATAACTTTTAAGTATTTTACTTATTTTTGGCAACTGAAATTTTAAAAGAAACGTAAAATTTAGATATTCTTCTAGCACCAGATAAACTAGATGAACTGTCATTAGCAGAATGTACTATATAGTTTCAGAGTCATAACCCCTATTTCATTTAGATCTGAGATAAGAGCTGGAAGCATGGACAGTAACATTAACAAAATAAGGGCAAAGGAAAACAAAGTTCTGTGCTTTATTGTCCTTATTAAACTACTGAAAGGGGGGGATAAAAAAGGAAAAACTTAAAGCAATTAAATAATCTGTCACCCATTCCCTTTTCTTCAAAAAATAGTACAATAAATTATAATACACTGGCAAAAAAGGGGAAAGGATTATGCTTTTAAAATTCAAGTTTGATGCCAGGTGTGGTGGCACACACCTGTAATCCCAGCAGCTCGGGAGGTGGAAGCAAGAGGGTCACAAGTTCGAGACCAGAGGCAGTCTGCATAACTTAGTGAGACCCTGTCTCAAAAAGTAAAAAAAAATGGGCTGGGGGGCACAGCTCAGTTGTCCAGTACTTGCAAAGCATGCAGGTATGAGGCCCTGGGTTCAACCCCAGTACCACAGGAAAAAAAAAAAAAAATCAAATTTGATGGAAAGCATTTAGGAAAGCCCATTTCCTTTTCTTAAAGCCCATTCCAATTTATCAGATTATAATGTTTGTTAAGCAAATTTGTTAGAAAATTATAGTTCAAATGGTCTAAATCCTGGGTAAGAAACTTTTATATTTACATTTACTTTGCTTTAGATAGCACATTCCTAGCATTTGGCAGAAACTTCTGCAACAAATGAAGAGTTAGCAAAATATAATAATGTATTGGTAATTTGCTTTTAACCATGTCTTGCTTAGTCAAAAGGACTCAGATTGATCAATACCTAATTCTTTAAGAGCAGGTGGACAGTGGACAGCACAAGGAGAGGATTCAAAGAGGACTGCCACACCAAAGTTTGCCAATACGTCAGTGCAATAATGGAGAAGAGGGATTCAAAACAGTATAATCTGATCCATAGAGAGTCCTGAAGAATTAAAGGGAAATTTCTGTATGACCTAATAGACTGTTAAATTGATGAATACTGCTAGTAGCCATAAATTGCTTTGTCTTCCTCATCTGAGTGATGGGATTAATATATATTTTTGAAGAGTAAGCAAAAAATAAGATTGGAAGATTAGGGTCTTTGTATTTGTTTACCTGTACCTATGTTAAGTATTTTACTTGTTAAGTCATACACACACACACACACACACACACACACACACACACACACACACACACGTTGTTGTTGTTTGGTGCCGTCGAGTCAGTATCCGACTTATAGTGACCCTCTGTACAACAGGGGAAACACTACTGTCAGTGCTTCTCTGCTGTTCATAGGGTTTTCAATGGCAGATTGATTTTTGGGAGGGGGTTGCCAGGTCCTTTTCCCAAGCCTACAGCTTCTGGTGTTCCCAGGCGGTCTCCCATCCAGGTACTAACCAGGCCCAACCCTGCTTAGCTTCAGAGATCTGACGGGATCAGATTCCACAGGGCTACGGCTGCAGGCACACCCACCCACCCACACACACACACCCCTATATATGTATATTCATATGTATACGCGGATATATGTATATATATGTAATACCTAGTTGTGATGCTTAAAGGAGTGCTCTTATTAAGAAAAAGTTCATTCCAACAAGAACAGTGGCTCAGTATATTTGCTCTTGGCCAAAGAGAAGTATTATTGAAACTACTTATCTGTAACAGATAAAAATGATCTGTATCTTTACTATCTATTCCTGAATCTATTCTGCATTCATTCAAGTTTTAATGATTCCTTATCCTTAAACAGAAAATAGTTTGCAATTCTAATCCATTCCTTCCTTCACCACTACAAAGCCACAGGGAGACTGAATAAATATGATAGTGAAGTGACGGACAGCACTGAAAATGTTGCAGTTACAAGTGGTGACAATAAGTGTGAATAAATAATAGGTAAATTATAATTGTAAAATAATAATTTACTATACTGTACTGTTTTTACAACAGGTATAGTGGTTCTATATTTTCCCCCTAATCTAGGACTTGACGGCCTGCAGCTGTAGCCCTGTGGCATCAGACCCCATCAGATCTTAGAAGCTAAGCAGGGTTGGTGCTGTAGGCTTGGGAGAAGGACCTGACAACCCACTCCCAAAAATCAATCTGCCATTGAAAACTCTATGAACAGCAGAGAAGCACTGACAATAGTATTTCCCCTGTAGTATGTAGGGTTGCTATGAGTTAGATACTGACTTGAAGGCACCTAACAACAACAGGACTTGACTGTGAATATAATCTGCCTGCAATTCTAATCTGCATCTGTTTTGTATGCCCTCTAGAATTATTGAAAGGGTATGGATTAGATTCAAGAATATATGGTATACATATTTTTGAGACAAAGTCTTGCTGTGTAGCCCAGGGTGGCCTGGAACTCACTATGTAGCCCAGGATGGCCTCAAACTTATAGCAATCCTACTGCCTCAGCCTCTGAGTGCTAGGGTTACAGGCATATGCCACCACACCCAGTATAACCTCTATTTTAAAAATGCAAATGGGTTCCAGTGCTAATTAACAATAGTTTGAAAGAAGCATCCGTTAACTGGATACCATGGCATGCAGATGTAATCCTAGCAAGTTCAAGGCCAAAAGTAACCCACATAATTTAGCAAGATGATCTGGGAAAAAAAAAAAAAAAAAAAAAGAGAAAAATCAGGCTAGGGGTATAGGTTAGTGGTGGAACACTTCCCTAGCATGTTTGAGGCCCTGGGTTCAACCTCAGTACTAGGTGGTGGTGGGGTTAGTATCTGTTAATACTACAGAACTTAAGGGAAATCCATTTAGAAGAAAGAAATTCTAGAAGTATTAAGGATTTGGGAAATTAAATACCATCCTCACCAATAATTAAAATGCCACAGAGGAAACTTGAGATATTTCCAAAAAGTGGGCTATGTTTTTATATTTAATTTAAAAATACAACATAGGGACATATTAATGCTTGGCTTTTATGTTCACCTGTTTCAACACCAGATCTTATATTTTTTATTAAAGAAAGTGAAACTGATTAGGTTAATGTTTGGATATCTGGGTGGAAAAGCCTAACAAGAATGTTTACTAAAATGTATTACCAAATAAGATCTTCATCCAAATGGCATTGCTGCTGTGGCAATTAACAGCAGAATTAAGGACTTTCTGATTCCATAATGACCCAATATAATGGTCTCCCTGAATGAAGAGTTCTTCTTAATGTGAGCACTAAGAAGCTACAAAGCAGAATACTCTATTTTCTGTATCTTTAAACAAAAGTGCAGAAAATGATGTATTTAGAATCAGAAGATCTGGGCTGGGGACTTTGCTGTGTGGTGCAGAGAAAATCACTCAGCATCATAGATGTAAGTTCATCATCTGTAAAATAGCTATAATTTCATCTGATAATTTAGCTACAAGGTTGCAACAAAAGTCAATTAAGATGATGTACTATAAATGGCTTTGTAGCTTACAAAGAGCATCTAACTAGGTTTTTCAGCTTCAGCTGACTGGCAGGTTCTCTGTTGTGGGGGGACTTTCTGGTACATAAGTAGGATGTTAAGCAGCATCACTCTCCTCTGCTCACTACATGCCACTAGCTCCTGTCATTTGTAAATTATTCTTCTTTCCCTTCTTCCCCTTCCCTTATTATTTTGTATAGTATTGGATATATTGTAATATATTTGTTCTTAGTGCTTAACTATCAGACCTATATTAACATTATACTACTAATTGCCTGCCTGCAGTGGTACCACAGTGTCGTCCGATCTCGTCAGATCTAGTCAAATCTCAGAAGCTAAACAGGGTCAGGCTTGGTTAGTATTTGGATGGGAGACCACCTGGCAACATCAGGTGCTGTAGGCTTGGGAGCAGGACCCAGCAACCCATTCTCAAAAAACCATCTGCCAGTGCAAATCTTGTGAATAGCAGAGAAGCAGTAACAATACTGTTTTGCCTTTTGTATGTAGGGTTGCTATGAGTCAGACACCAACTGGACAGCACCTAACAACACTTGTCTAAATTTTCCCGATTCTGGCAAACAATTAAGGTAATCGCTGTTCAGTAGCAGGTTAAGTTTAAACGCTGCCACATCTTTAGTCAGAGTATTATTCCCTTATATAGGGTACCTTTCAGTATCGAAGTAAAATGATTGCAAACACTTTAATTTTTAAAGCATCCCTTACTCAATTAATAAAAACTACTCTGTGAGAAATGAATTAATGCTATTTTCTGAACAGCTATGGTGACAATGTTGCAAAATAAGACACCACTTTGCTAACTACTGAAACATTCATGATAAAATTTTATACAGATAAACTGGCCCACAAAACTGTATAATTTTTGTACCATACTTCCTAACTATTGAACATGCTCAATAATCATTTGTTCATTTAATCACCTATTTATTAAACACTATGTTCAATATAGCCTGCAGCCATAGCCCTGTGGCATCCGATCCTGTCAGATCTCGGAAGCTAAGCAGGATCAGGCCTGGTTAGTACCTGGATGGGAGACCGCCTGGGAACACCAGAAGCTGTAGGCTTGGGAAAAGGACCTGGCAACCCCCTCCCAAAAATCAATCTGCCATTGAAAACCCTATGCACAGCAGAGAAGCACTGACAATAGTGTTTCCTCTGTTGTACAGAGGGTCGCTATGAGTCGGATATCGACTCGAGAGCACCTAACAACAACAACATGTTCAATATGTGAAGCATGGAGCCAGCTGCTACTGATACAATCAACAATAATGAACAAAGATGTAGTCTCTATCCTTATAGTTTAAAGTTTAGTAGAGGAAAATACAATTGAACTACAGTATAAACATTATGCTAAACAAACACAATTGGGCAAAATACAGAGTGCTGAAGAATTCATCCAAATCACACACAAACATGTGAGGAAAATACAGTGTATTTCCTAATCAAAATTTTGGGACTTTGTGGAGGAAAACCTAAAGAGGGATAAATGACAATTTTTATATTAACATATATTATCTAATACTGAAGTGAAAATGTCACATAAATTTCTACGAAAAATGGTGATTTTTTAATTCATCTATGAAAGGACCATCAGAAGAAATAAAAGCAATTTACAGAAGTACACTAAAGTATTATGTGTGGATTAGGTATAAAACCATGTAATTTGTAAGATCATCCTGATAATACACACAAGAACCAGAAAGAATCATATTTTTTATGATTTTTATTTTTGGCAAGATACCCTGCAAATACCAAATATCATTTACTTTTATGTTGCTTCTGTTTTCTACATTAAGACAAAATGATATTTAGCAACTCTCTTCTCCCAACTTCATATTCACTTGCTACCAACAGAAAGAGGCTGAGAGAGAAAGTCTGGAAGGGAGCCCCAAAAGTAGTAACTGAGGGAAGAAGTCATGGACAACAAATAATTTCACACAGTTGTATCCTCTTTCTGCTGGGTGCAAAAAAGGTCTGGGTTTAGCTCATGTGTCCACTTATAAGATAAAAGGAATTGGGAGAATTCTGGATTGGTGTTTTCTCTTCTGTGAAAGAATTTACTTTCCTTTTTATTTTATTGTTACTATCAGAGATCTGAAGTTATCTTTTCAAGACCATTTCAATATAAATGTATACAGCTTTTAATCTGTCTCTCTAATTACTGCATGCAAGGTATCTATTTTCATGTACTAGAAAAATTGGAGCAAAAAGTATTTGAAAAGTACCAGGGATCATTATTCTGGTTCCACAGTTAGCAGACCAACTCAGGTGGTCTATGATACCTGATATGACGATCTCAGGGACATCCAGAATGTTGCCAAATGAAGCGGTTTTACGGTGGCCCCGTTTAGGCTTGGAATAGGCTGCAAAAACACATATATACAGTATACATGCAAACAACCACAAACAGTAACACAGAAAACAAATACAAAAACAGAATAGTTCTTAAATAGTTATATTAATAACATTTCATGCAGAATGACATGCGAAACTAACTTTTCATTCATGCTTAGAGAAGGTGTGATTGAAGAGCAAACAACTAACAATACAAGAAGTTTCACATACTAGTTTTAATTAGCAGGGAAAAAAAACGGACAGACAAACAAAGCTGCAGAGTAATGAGGAAGCCAAATTTTAAATGTGTTCATATATACATATATATATACCTAAGTGAAATCTACCTAAGTGAAATCAATGATATGTGATGAGGATAGGGGAGGGAAGGAGGGAAGGGAGAGAAGAGTTAATAAGAAATAAACTGCCATATTTGTTTTAACTGCACAAACACAGAACTATATTTTAATGTTAGGTGTTTCTTGGAGGACGCTATAAGGTAAAACTAAGTGATTAAACAATAGTTATTGAATCTAAGTATAAAATGTATGTTTTCTCCTAATCATAAGTACTTCTAAATATTTCTAATGAACTGAATATTTATTACAGTATTTAAGGTTTAGGGTAAACCTTAGGATAAACACAGAGGTTGTAAAAAGGCACGAGTATGAACCTTTCAAAGTGAGACAATTCACTAAAAACTTCAAATTACATAAAATTCAAAAGATGTACAATAGCGTTTGTCCTATATTTTGGTAGACAGGATGGATTATGTTAATGTATGTGGTTATCCTTAATCTAGTGAAATATCATTTATATAAAGAAATTAATTAGAAGCCAGTATTTGACTAGAAAAATAGTACTAGCAAAGACATAAAACTATTATTGTAATACTACTCTCCATTTTAGGGTATTTAGTGAGTATTTAGTAAGTCTGTCTTGAATGACATCCCTGAAGTAGAAAATGGTTCCCCAAAGTTGAGAGAATGTCTTTGTAAACAGGGTTCATCAATCCTACTTCACAGAAATATCTGTGACTCATGGAAACCAGAGAGGGCTTGTCAAAGGCTGGAGACCCCTACTCAACTTGATCGTACAGATTCACTGGTCGCAGAGACTGCTAGTTCCTCCCTGCCAATCTCCCCTTTTCTCTTCTTTCTTAGCAACAGAACTGTGACTTTAGTTAGGGCACCTATGTTCTCAGACAGATGACCATACATTCCTTCTGCTTTTGGAGTTATATGCTGTCATTTGACCATGTTGCTCTGGTCTATGACATCTAGTTGTTAGAGAAAGCTCCTTCAAAAGACTTGGCTGTCTTTTTACCCTTCCCCTATCTTTTCCTTCCTACTACTGGCATGTAGAATCAATCACTGAAACTATAATAGTCATTTTGGACTACAATGTTATCCTTGAGGTTACAAGGAAGGTGTCCTCACAGAGGAAGCCATGACACAGAAAGCTAGGAGACCAGTTGAATGATAATCATGAAGCCTACCTTCAGAATTTTTTACATATGAAAAATAAAGCTTATGTGTTATAGACATATTCTCTTCCATCTAGTGGGATTTAGTGCTAATTGATAAATACATCAGTTGAAAACAGAGTATGATAGTTCGTCTAGACTACTTCTTTCTAAAAAGAGCTCCACATATAATGAGAATATTCTACTTAGAAAAAAATATGTGAAAAAAAAAGACCTAAAAAAAAACAAAAACAAAACTTGGTTAGCTAAGTTAAAACACGTGTGCAAATACACAAGAAAATGTACATTTATACATGTAAATAGTTAAAAGACTAGTGGCAAATACACAAAAATGTTAAGTGTTTATCTCTGAATAGGATAATTATATAACTTTTTTCTTCTGGTTTGTTTACACCTTCACATTTCCCAAAACAATGTAATTACTTTTATAATCAAGCAAATCCTCTACCCTGGGGTAATTCGGAAAAACAAACAAACAAACAAACCCCAAATTAAATCAGCATTACCTAGCTAGAAAAGGCTGTCAATATATCAAGGTAATAAAACATAATTTCGTGCTGACCAGTTCCTACATGATTAAAATCATCAAGAACAGACAAAATGGAGTAAATGTCAGACTTTTCAAGATCTAATAAAATTATTACTGTCTTTATTTCACTGTTAAATAAGTTAACCACAACAGGCTTAGCTGCCTTTTCTGCTAACTTAAAAGAATATGTGTGTGTGTATATATACGTATGTGTCTGTGTTCACACACATGCATACACACACACACACACACACACACACACACACACACACACACACACACACACATAGCTATTATTTGAGTTTAACACAAAAACCTAGTAGAATCACTCAAAATCCTTGCAAACATTTGGCTTTGGCCAAATGTCAATTTCTTTCTTAGACTTTCAGCTCAGGAAAGAGCAGAAAGAACTACATTTTAAGAAATCTATAATTAGAAAGTATATTTTATAATCTAAATAATTTTTCAAGTTATACTTCCCTTATTCAGAATTTGAGGTAAATGCATAAAGTGTCAGAAGCCTAGGAAGCATCTAGTAAGCTCACCTACTGCTTAAAAAAAAAGGTAAGACGAAAAAACCTCTAATATCCCAGTAAAACAAATGCAATTACTATGCCAAAAAGGATTCTATTCATTTTCATTCTTCTTTGGATTTGTAGTACCTCTTTACCTGTGGTCGCAGTGATCCTAGCTTCTATTTCAGACATGTCAGCACTCATCCTCTTGCCCTCCGAAGTTGGGTGTAAGCTCTCCATGCTGCTCCCACGGGAGGCTCCCAAACTTAAGCGTCCAGACTCACTCTGTTGAAATTATAAGTCAAACTGAATGAATGAAGTTCTTTAGCTTTAGAAATCCTAGGCAGCCTAGATAGAGGAAGATGCCAAATGGGATTTTTATGGATCCTGTACTGTTCTGAAAGAAGAGAAGTTTACAGGGAGAGGGAGCAAAGAGGAAGGGAGAGCAGGCTCCATCAGTGGAGTTGAGAATTAAATGTCCCAATTATTAGTTAAACTAAATGCCTCAAGCAAGATGAACACAATTATTCCTTAAAATATTTTTAAACTAACAATAAATCTGAATAGTATGAAATGAGATTTTGGACAACTCCTCTAACTAGATAGTACATTCAAAATATATCCATTTTCTATTTTTAACTGATAATCTTTAAAGTTAGGGACTATCATCATAAAGAGAGAGTTGCAAAGCTGGCAAAAGCAGAAATCATTAGAAGGGAAAATAACTTGTCTGGTAATAAATAGTAGGAGAATCTCATTATATCTTGCTACCCTTAAGTTTTTTTTGTGTGGGTTTCAGGAAGATGACTTGGGATTAATATAACAGAACATGGCAAATAATTAATTTCAGTCTTATGTTATGACTATTGGTAAGGTAACTATACAATTTTATGTTGAATAACAAACCTGTTGCTTTGCTTGATTTTTCAACAATTTTGATTCTAAGCGTTTGATAGTATCATTTGTGGCAGGAACTTGTTCCATATTAGTGTCACTTTTATTACTGGTATTTGTAGAAGCAATGTCCATGAATGAGCCTAGGAAAGCAGAAATATTGATGACTACAGGTTGAGAATGGTCTGGGGTTTAGCTCAGTTGGTAGAGTGCTGCTCCATATTCTCTGATGACCCAGGTTTGATCCCCAGCACTGCAAAAATTGGAGAAGGACATGGCAATTCACTCCTGAAGCAATTCCAAAACAACTAGTCATTGAAAGCCCCATGAGGGTCACTATGAGTTGGACCCAACCTGATGGCACCTAACAACAACAGGTTGAAAATAATATAAATACCTTATTCAATAACATGTAACTTAAATTGTTTTCTAAACTGGTGACACATGAATAGATATAAAGGCTCGTCACACTAATGAATACACCAAAAGTGAGGTCATCTTAAATGAAACTTAAGGATAAGTACAAACAATGAATCAAATATCCCTTCTAAATAAGCAAGAATAATTTAAGGTATTTAATGTAAGCTAGAAGAACATCAAAATGCAGGGTATTAGAGAGGTTGCATTTTTTCCTTCTCTTTTTTTCTCTCTCAGTAGTTGGAGATTGAACCTAGGGCTTTTCACATACTTTGCCAAGTGCTCTTCCACTGGTCTGTATCCCTCCCAGCCCATTTTAAATTTTTTTAAAATTTTGAGACAGGGCCTAGCTAAGTTATGCAGGCTGCCACTGGCCTTAAATTCACCATCTTCCTGCCTCAGCCTCCTGAGTTGCTGGGATTAGCAGCATGTGCCAGTGCACCCAGCACTACTTAGTATTTTAGAAAATGGAGGAAATTTTAAGTAAAACACAGCTTTTAAAATAAGCATCTCTTCAGTTCATAATTAAGAAATATAACATTCACAATAACTTCTAATACTATTTGATCTAGCAGTATCCATGTAAAAACTATTTTTCAAATTAAGAATATCTGCAGTAATATAACAACCAATCTTTGTAACTATGCAAGAATTCTGAGACTTGGAAGCAGGTCTTAACTAATTCTTTAATTTAGGTACCTTCATGAAAAATGATGCACCTAGAAACTCAAATTACACTCAATCATATGAAATGAAGGAATTAAAATGCAAATGGGGACATCACTCATTGCCTCTTGATTATAATTTCACGGGAATAGATTTTTAAAAATATCAGGATATTATTCTTCCAATCCACCCACTTACCTGTACTGGTAGCTGAGTTGCTTTGTCCTTCATCAGAATACTGACATGGATACTGTAAAGGCTCATCTGCTCCTGGGAAGTACTATATATAAAAAAGTAAATCATAATTAAAATTTTTTTAAATACAGATTAAATTCTATTAAACTTAACTTGCAGAATACATCTGAATTATTATTTCCTTGTTGTTAAGTTTGGAGAGGCCTCAGTTTTTGACTTTACAAAGATGATAATATGCTTTTGAATGTCAACTGTGGACAACACCATGTACCTAGCTAAGCATCTCGTCTACATGGAATCTACATAACCTAGAAGAAAATAGTAAATATTTCTGCAGAGGAACATATGGAACAGAATAGTATCATTCCTCATAATTATATAAAATATATTTATGTTCTCATAACAGCGAGCAAACTCCCAAATTGTTGCAATAATTGTTAGTGTGACAACAGAAACTGGTATACCACAGAATAATTGTTAGAACTAACACCTTAAATATCAAGAAGATAAAATTATGGATGTCCTTTTATGAACTGGAGATATAATAATGAAATTATTTACTGGACAAAAAAATAGAATTTAGGGCAAAAAAAGAAAATTATTATTCTCAAACTAGACAAAGCACATGTGAGCACAATTAAAATCTGGACAATTTATATAGCCTAGAGTTTTAAATTATCTCATGACAGAGACTAAGTAGTTTTTTTAATGTATACACAATTAGGGCATAGGGTTCCATCTATAGCTCATTTCCAAATATGATAGTAAACTTAACCAATTAGTTCAAGCTGTTTGTCTATGTTATTTTCAATAGAAAGAACAAACTAGATCTTTGACCATTTAGGAAATCACTTAGTCTATATTTCAGGAGATTGTAAGATTCTTTTGCTGAAGATATTCTGAAATTCATGTACTTCCATAAGTGCTTAAACTTGTTTAGGCCGAAGTTACCATTTAATAGTTTTTGTTAGTGTTATAGACACTAACAGCCTAAAATATTTCAGACAATCCTAAAGTGTTTGATTTGTAGAACAGAAAACTTCGATTATCATTTTAATATTTCATAAGACCTAGAAAAAAAAGTGAATTTTTTTATTGGCATATGGGAACCTCAAAATGCACAACAAAAAAAGTAGTAACAACCACTAGAATAAATGTGTCTGAGAATGCAAACTCTCAAACTGGGTGCAGCGGCACATGTCTGTAATCCCAGGGACTCAGGAAGCTAAGGCAGGAGGATCATGAGTGAGAGGCCAGAGGCAGCTTATATAACTTAGTGAAACCCTGACTCAAAAAAGAAAGAAAGAAAGAAAGAAAGAAAAAAAAAAAGATTACAACCTACTTAGTACCTTGCATAAATGATTGAATTTTGATGATAATCTGAATCAGAAAATTTTAAATTTAGTCTAGTATTAGCCATAATATACCTAAGTCCTCTGAAGGCTTTATTTATCATCTAATTCAGTTTATCTCATACTACAGTGAACAACAGGCCAAGAAAAAAAAGGTACTTGTCTACTAATATAAGCAAATGAAATAGCAAGTCCAAAAGTCTAGTCTAGCCATTTTTCCATTAAAAGAACTAGACTTCTTTTTCTAAAATAATGTTTCCTCTTCTGATTATATGAGTAATAAATGTCTATTCTAACTTGGAAAATATGGGAAAATATAAAACAGAAAGCAATAATAATATTCCCTTTATTTTGAAAGCCCATTAAACTCATTATATGTTAAAGTCCCCTAAACCCAAAGCCCATCAAAAGAAGAGTTATACCCGCATCAAGTGAGTCATTATTTTCACAATTTCCTCCATTGAAGGGCGCTGAGAAGGATCTTTAGACCAACATCGAGTCATCAAGCTCTCAATGGGTTTAGGTAAATTTTTGATCAGTGGTGGTCTAGTACCTATAGTTGAAAATTAGAGGTGGAGAGAAAGAATGTATTTACCCAAAGAATGTTGTAGGCTTTTTATATGTATTTCCAAAGCAGTATCTATTATACAGGTCTTACCATTTTTAAGATCTATATGTTGGATTAATGAAAGCACTTTTTCCTTTAAATTAACATTTATTTTATGTATATTTTTATAAAGGGGAAACTATACCTTTAAAAAAGTTAAATTAAGAAATTTTAACACATTGTGGTAATAGTGCCACTAAGAATGAACAATATTTGATTTGTTATAAACATTCTTTAACAAATAACAAAGACTCATGGTGCATCTTATTGTTGTTGTTAGATGTCATCAAGTTGGGGCTGACTCACAGTGACCTTATATACAACAGATGAAACACTATCTGACACTGTGCCACGCCCAGCACTATTGTCAGTGCTTCTCTGCTATCCATGGGGTTTTCAGTGGCTGTTTCAGGAGTGGGTTGCGAGGGCCTTCTCCCAAGCCTACAGCACCCAGTGTTTCCATGTGGTCTCCCATTCAAGTACTTACCAGCCCTGACTCTGCTTAGCTTCCGAGATCTGATGAGATCGAATGCCAGGGTGGTACAGCTGTAGGCTATACATTTTATTGAGAAAAGTAAAATGGGATTTTGGGGAAAACTTGTGTATTTTCAGATCCACTGTGAAAATTTCAAATGTGCTTGAAAAATTGTACACTACTGTGTCACACTCACTGACTTCCAAATGAGCCTTGAATCAATCATTTCACAAGCTGAAAATTGCCAACTTTTTATAATTATCAAGACTGTAATATTATTAGTAAGGTTCCCAGTTAAAGAAGGTCTCAAATTTAATGAGATCCTTGTAGTTTAATCAATTAACAGGTTCTAAATTAATCAATTACTAGGTTCTTTTACTTCTTACTTCATTATTTATTGACAAGTGATGGGAGGCAGAGAATGCAAACTGTCTTGGGCAATGCTCTAACATTCTTTACAATGACACAAAAGGTAGTAACATTAAAGGTGGTACAGGAAACTAATAAAAAAGTTAAATATTACTCTGATGATGGTACTGTTTGGCCAGGCTATGAATGACCTAAACAGGTAAACATGTTTTTATCACTTACAGAAGAGTGTATAAAAATGCATTAATCAGAAAGATTATAATCAAGTGGTAGAAATGAAATAATAGAGTGATGCTAAAGTTAGGAAGATGAAGTAATTTGCCTTAATAAAGAATGTATTTTTCCAAGCAAATGTCAAGTAACTTTATTAATAAAAATACACTCTAGTATCATAGGCAGTTAGAAGAATTATTATAGGTATAAAAGGATCAGAGGGCTATAAGAAAAGTCCAAATGAATCAGAAAGACTTGCACTTGAATCCCAGCTCTATCACTTACAAATCTTGTGACATTAGGCAACTTATTTAACCTTTCCTGATCTTCGTTTCCAAATCCCTAAAATGAGGCAATAGTACTTACCCCATAATTATGGGTACGAATATAAAAAGGGTATGAGATGCACTTTGTGTTTTTCCTTTTTGAGCTTAAGTAACAGCTTTACCTAGCAGTCTTTGCTTTCTTTCCTTGGTGAGATCTTTACTTCCTCAGGGGAAAAATAAGGCTACCTATGGCTTTCCAATTAGTGATGCAAGAGATTTTATTTATGCATTAATTTTTTTTCCAGAGTCTTGTCTGATGCTTCTCTACCCCAAAAAGAGAAAAAGCCAGCTCTGGCTAAACACTGATGGGTTTTCACCAATCCGTGTAATCAGCAAATGTCCTCAGCCTCATACAGAGACCAG
Source organism: Pedetes capensis (assembly GCA_007922755.1). NCBI lineage: Eukaryota > Metazoa > Chordata > Mammalia > Rodentia > Pedetidae > Pedetes > Pedetes capensis. The sequence continues at coordinate 113,940 of VMDO01003141.1, forward strand.
GAACACGCAGCTCTGCCCTGTTGGCATCTGGGACAAAGGAACAGAGAGGGTAATAGGAAAGTAGTCTGGAAATAAAGAATTTTACACTTTAATGTTAGGGATGGTCTTCCTTGGGGAAGAGGACAGTAACAATCTTCCAAATAGGAAATATACAAAGTACATTAAGGAAAAATTTCTTTTCACAAACCGTTATGAACAGCCCACATGATTCGGAAAGCTGGGCCACCAATTTCATCAAAGGGTTTCCGACGCGTTATTACTTCCCAAAGGATAATGCCCCAGCTGAAGACGTCACATTTTTCACTGTAATTGCTACCTAGAAAAAAGGGCAGAATAATAGGAGCCTTTTTTCTACATGACTTATAGAAACAATTGCTTTCGTAAATTTTAAGATTGGGTATGTTGAACAAAAACAATAATGTGGCAAATGTAAAGAAATTACTCTTTCTTTAGTACCTTAAATCTTTTCAACACTTTCTTTTAATGAATTAAGTATCAATTATACACTAAAAAATCTACTATAGCAAGTGAGTTATTTTCTGTTTTTTCATCAAGGGGCACAGTTTCTTTTGTTTTTTATGTATAGACTGATAATTTCTCCGGGCACACTATGAAACACATGTACATTCCTTTCTGTCATTTTTTTTTTTTTTTAATAGTGCAGGGGATCAATTCCAGGGCCTTGTGCATAGGAAGCATGTGTTTCATCAGTGACCTATACCCCTAGACCCTGTAATTTGTTAATCTTAAATTTCTCACCCATTCTCTGATAGGTCACATTATTCTAGTATCAAAGGAAAAGACAGTCCTACTTTAATGAGTTTTTTCTCAATATATGAGATAAAATTCTTAATTTGCAAACCTAAAAATTAAAAGTTGCAAGTAATGAAAATTGTTGTTAGGAGCCGTTGAGTCAGTATCTGACTCATTGCCACCCTATGTACAACAGGTGAAACACAGCTCGGCGTGGTGGCGCATGCCTGTAATCCCAGCGGCTTGGGAGGTGGAGGCAGGAGGATCACAAGTTTGAGACCAGAGGCAGTCTGCGTAAGTTAGCAAGACCCTGTCTCAAAAAAAAAAAAAAATAATAATAATAAAAAAATAAAACAATGGGCTGAGGGTGCAGCTCAGTGGTCTAGCACTGGCAGAGCATGCAAGTGCGAGGCTCTGGGTTCAACCCCCAGTACCACCAAAAAAAAAAAAAAAAAAAAAAGGTGAAACACTATTGTTAGTGCTTCTCTGCTATTCACAGGGTTTTCAATGGCTGATTGTTTTCTGAGAGTGGGTTGCCAGGTCCTTCTCCCAACTCTACAGCACCTGGTCTTCTCAGGAAGTCTCCTGTCCAAGTACTAACAAGGCCTGACCCTGCTTAGCTTTTGAGATTTGACAGGACTAGGCACCACAGTGGTATGGCTGCTCGTGAATGAAAATTAGGGGTAACAAACTCACAGAAAGCAGATTATGTAACAAAATTCACAGAACTACTAAGTTGGTAGGTGAAACAGCAAAATAAATAGTCAGAAACATCACTAATCCCAGTAAAACAAACATCTTCAAAAACTTATTATAAGAATCAGCATTTATTACAGCAATAGCTGTACACAGTAAGTAGTACACAACAATAGAGTACTGGAATATTTACAATCTCATTTGGGCTAGAGGTGCTACCAAATAACATCTTTCAGAAGTACAACAATTTATATAGCCTACTGTGGCATCTGATCCCGTCAGATCTCAGAAGCTAAGCAGGATTGGGCCTGGTTAGTACTTGCATGGGTGGGGTAGGCATGGGAGCAGGACAGAGCAACCCACTCCCAAAAATCAATCAGCCATTGAAAACTCTAGGAGTAGCAGAGAAGCACTAACAATACCGTTTTGCCTGTTGTATGCAGGGTTGCTATGAGTGAGCTGGACACCAACTCAATGGCACCTAACAATAGCAATGACAAACTACTCTTCTATATAATCTTTTGTTCTCCTCACTACAGTAACACTATGCCATTGTAACTCACAGAAAGGTACATTAAATAAGTAAAATTTTAAAATGTCAAATGTGTGTATTTTGTATGAAACAGAATTTTATGTAATTTAACACTTGCTTGTACACTAGCTTTTTAATTGAATTTTAGGGTAATTCAATTTAAGTGACTAGCTGTATAGCATTTTTCTCTTTCTCTAGGGTGGCTAAAAACAAGGAAACAATAAACTTTAAAACTCATCAAAAATAAAAGAAATAAGCTACAACTGGAATCTGATTTCTGGATGCATCTGAATTTTATAGGCATTCATACTTCCAATGTACAAATTACATGCCTTCAGTTTAGCTTCCCTCATTTAAAAGAAAATTTGATGTTTTTATACAGAAACTCAGTATATAATTTATGAAGTACTTTTTTAGGATACCAGTGAGATAGGAGGTATAAACGAAAGTAAATAGAAGCTCAACTTTTATTTGAAGTTCTTGGAATCATATTTGTACCCAATTATTTGCATTCTTTTTAAAGGCATGTTTATCTAAACTTTAGGGCTGTTAATTTTTAATTGCTAGGAAATCAGTAATACAAAAACATAGTTGACTTTCATTACTCTCGGTCCTTATGTTCTGTTAAGTCTCCATGAACACTGCCTTAATGAATACTGAACAAGTGTTCCTTGAGGAAACACCAGGTCAGGTTCCTGTGTGCCTTGGTCACAAAATTTTAGACAACTAATCAATGTATAGCCTGTTTTATGTGTGGTTCTGCATAAGGACACCTCCTTTAACACAAAACATTGGTTCATCAACATTGAACTCATGGTACTGTAAATCATGCCTGAACGAACATCATCTAACATGTATTTTCATATATTATCTTACACATTCACAGCCTTCTTGTACTTAGGCAACATTACACTTGGGACTATTTTTAAACAACAAAATCACTTACAAAAATCACAAAAATGGGGAAAGTGTGGCTCTGTATAGCCCACAAATAGGCTACTTACTTATAGTATTAGTTAAATAAGAAGGCAGAACCATTTTGTTTGACTTCAAAATGGTAAATGTGCTAACTGACTCCCTGCTATGTTGCATGTATCTTTGTGGATAATTGTGAAAGCATCACAAGTATTGATTTAGGGGATTACAAATAAAATTTAGCAAGTTGGCAATTTTGCAATCATGGAATCCAGGAACAACGATGATCGGCTATACACATGCTTGGATATGCTCAGAAGATGCCTGACAACTTAAATTTTGCCATAAAGTTTGGGATCTAAGGCTGTATTTATTTAAGACACTTTTAGGCTTCAATATCTATCTTATAATTATGTACTATGCAGAAATAAAACCACAAAAATGGGGAAAATCTATAAACACACTGGACTCACAGAGTGAGGTAGATTATTAACGATATCATGCATTTGCTATTATACCTTCAAAAACTTCAGGTGCCATCCAAGCAGCACTCCCTTTGTTATTGGTCATGTGTGTCTGAATGTCACAGGCTGTACCAAAATCACAGATTTTTAGAACTGTCCCCCCTGCAACCAGCAACAAGCTGTTAAAAAAAAAAAAATCAAAAGTTCCAAAGCAGTTTTGATTCTATAATAAAAGACATTATGAAGATGAAAGGATTTAAGTAAAATGAATCTTTATCATTAAGCTTCTGTACAATGTTACTAGGTCATTGTAACAGCCTAATAGTTCAGAGGAATATCAGCAAAAATTAATTGACCATAACCTAGAGCTCTCTTAGGGGACTACCACACTCACATTTTGATGTCTCCATTTCTAGCTCCATAATCTTTCCTCACCAAATTTTTCTCTGGCCAGAATAAACATGAGATTTAAAAAACTGACTGAAGGTCAACATTATGGTGTCCTGAAATGGGAATTTAATCACAAACATGTGTTATTTTAAAATGATAACATTATACAATATAATTGAAAATGATAAAGTAAACTAAACCCAACACAGAAGGAAAATAATGGTCCTTATTTTGAATGTCTTTACTAAAAATGCTCAATCCCCCATTTTTATTTTAGACTACATATGTGTGGGAGGAGTACAAATCTACTATAGTTAAAATAACCGCATCAAATATTTCTAGAAACTTTTCTGAACTTAATATTCAATAGTTACCAAGCAGCATGCTTTTACTTAGGTTTTGCTTTTGATGACAAAAAGACATAAGAGATGTGAAATATTATTTGCATAATCATGCTACAGTAACATTCATCAGTATTACATAAGGACTTCCCCCGCCCTCCTACCCCCAGTACTGGGGGATTGAACTCAGGACTGAACCACACCTCCAGTTTCTTTTCTATTGTTTTATTTTGAGACAGGAACCCATTAAGTTGCACAGGTGCCTCTGGCATCAAAATCATGATCCTCCTGCCTCGACCTCCTGAGTTGCTAGGATTATAGGCTTGCGCCATGGTGCCTGGCATGGGGACCCATTTTAATCATAAATTTTACAAATTTTTTGTATTTAATTTTATACCTATATTCTAACTGGAGATATTTAGAAAATCAACTCTCTTTTAGTCCAAAGTAACTAAGATAAGCCAGAAAGAGTGGCATTCACATCACCATAACACCAAAAATACTTCCATGGTAATTCAAGGCTGAAGAAAAACGAGTGCAATCTACCTTTATATGCAATTGAAAAAAAAATCTTTTCCTTCTTGTCTAATTCTTGTTCAAAATCTTACTACTCATTATCCAAGGCAATTGTAAGTTTTAATTCTCTAACTGGCTTCCTTGTTTCTTCTGATACCCTCATATATGACAATGATTTTTCTGAATGACTTTTGTATTAGTATTCCTTCACTCATAGAACTTCAACAGTTAACCTGCCCTGAACACGATTTCAAGGCTCACTGAAATCTGAATTTAAATGATCTTTGTAGGGTTACTTTTGCAACATTACGACTAAAAACACATGGAGATTTCTGATATGCATATGAACAAACATATAAAAGACAAAACAGGAACAAAAAGCACAACTTGATACTATATAAATAAAACATCTCACTAAATCATCAGATGCTTTCTTTATATGTTATTCAGGGAACTCTTCCTGATCACAGAATCTATAAGTTTTCCACTGACAATAAGATATAGTAGGTGTGTATAATCAACTGCACATGAAAGCATAGTCATTCCAAAGAATTTTTTTCTTCCTCACGACCTTCTGGGGAATCAACTATAATTCTAAAGTGCAACAATTTGCAACGCTACAGGATGAATTCAATCACAGAGATGCTTAAAGGGAATAAAAGACCTAGACCAGACCTCTTGTAAATATGTTAGCAGAATTTACTTGCAAGAGGAAAATTGTTCTGATTTTAGTAGGACGTGTATCTATTTTGATAACGAGGTTGACTAAATAAAATTTATGGAGTATGTTTGAATGGAGATTGGGGACAGTTGTTTAAGCTGTGTACTTAAAGCAATATAAAAGATACTAGAAAATGGACTTCCTTTTGTAAGATATTCCTCTACATATTATTCAATAACTAGTCACTTATCCAAAACCCAAACCAAAACACATCCTAATGTAGATGAAAAAGAGATACCTGTGGGTGCTAAATCTGGCGGTTTCAGGCTCCTCCAGGAAAAGAATACTTTGTGCCTGAAGCTCACCTATATCCTCTGAATTATTAGTCAGTGTGTTACTGGCTAAGAGCTATGGTTCTCATGAGTCTGGTTTAAAAATTCAACTCAGTTTTAATATTGGAGGAAAGGAAGACTGAATATCCATAACCAGGAAAAGAAAAACTAAGTGATTTCTTCTTCACTAGCCAAGGCACGTAATTAAGACAAGGGAGTCATATAAAAAATGAAAATGTCATAAATCTAGAGCTTATATATTTTACCAACTACTGGTGGAAACAAATCAATCAATGCCTGGGAGTGGAAATAAGGCACCAATAATGATTTCAAGAGTTGGAACCTGTGTAGAGTGCATTAATTAAATATGAGTGATGAGTCACACCCAGAAGGGATGTGCTCATGTTTTAAACCAGTATCAAGAGAATGAATACTCAGCCCCAAGTACACTGTTACTTTGTGGCTGATTTCTTAGGGGAAACCTCTTATTTAAAGACTGAAGTGGTACTGAAAGGAAGCAGATACACAGAGACCTTTTTTACTCTTGCACAGATAAATAAAGGAGAAAAGAACTGGAGAAAAGAGTATAATACCCAGAGTGCCCAAAACATATATGCATATTTTAAGATATATTATCTATGTATTACTTTTGGAAGTTGAATTATAGTACAGTAGTAATGTGTAGTATGATGTTCACTCAAAAGATGATGTTAATCAAGTGAATGCTTGTACCATCATGTGACAGGTAGGACAGTCAAAGAAAATGGTGGAAGCATGGTTGTCATTCAAGGAGGGCAAGATCATTTTGAAGTGGTATTTGAAATTGAGCACATTGTCGAAATACAACAATGGAAGCCTGAGTATGGCAAGAGAACCTCCAAAATGCCTAACAAGTGCACACATTTGTGATAAGTCTGAGATGCAGTGTACTGTATGTGATGCTCAAGGGAAGATCTGGGAGACCTGGCATAGCAACAAGTCCTGCTTCTGCTATATAACCACTTTGAGCACCTCTGGTAATTACAGAACTCAAATGCGATAGGTATTTATCTTTTGTTATTGGTATACATTAAGTATTACAATTTTAAGACTATTTTTTCCTTTCTTAAAACGTGTATACATTTTTTGGCACGCTCTGTACATTTCACATACGTATTTGCTTTAGCTGAATACATATATAAATAAAAAAAGCTAACAATTTCAGCCTTTGAAATCATTTAGGTAAGAAATTTTAAAGTTCTTTCAGTCTCCAGGATTCTCAACAGGGAGTAATCTGGAATATTTTCAGTTTCTATGTAGATGCTAGAAATGCTCTTTTGCTTCCCTTTGAAAGGACAAGTAATATCACTTGGCAATTTTTTTTGTGTGTGTGTGGTACTGAGGGTTGAACCCAAGACCTTGAGCTTGCATGCTCTGCAAGTGCTGGACCACTGAACTGCACCCCCAGCCCATTTTTTACTTTTTGAGACAGGGTCTCACTAAATTCCACAGACTGCCTCTGGTCTTGAACTTGCGATCCTCCTGCCTCCGCCTCCCGAGCCTCTGGGATTACAGGCGTGTGCCACTGCACCCGGCTCTACTTGGCAATTGTTTGTAGAATGTCTACTATGTGTGGACATTGTACTAGTTGTTAGGAATAGAGCAGGAACGATAAGTTAGACTTGTCTGTGCTCTCAGAAGAAATTGCTTAGGAGCAACTTTATATATGGTAGGTGCAAAATGAGATTTATAGCCTATCAGATTTTAGGATTATGATATTCTAAAGCAGGAGTTATTAAAACTGAAAATCCCCCTATATACAATATTCTACAATGTAAGGTCAGATAGATAACTAAATGATGAATGTCAGTGAAAAATAAACATTCTTGAGTAAACCAAAAATGAAGAGAAAAGAGAGAATCACGTGCAACAAATATCTTGAATTAGGAAATGGGGAGGGATGGCAAGAGGGAGAGAAGGAGATAAGGTTTCACATTATTAGAACTTACTTTGGTGGTTTCAGATCCCTGTGAATTAGAGCTTTGGGTTGCATGCTGTGTAGATAAGCCACTCCTTGGGAACATTGTAAACACCAACTCATTGCATGGGCGGCAGTGTAGTATGGCAATGGTTCAGCACCATGCAGCACTGCAAAAGAAAGGCACAAACTAAAAAGAACTTTATTGCATATAACAAAAGCCACGATGTGAATGCAAGCATGATCAGAATACATGACTGGTTATTTTTCCTGCTTTTAATAATTTTCTAAATAAAAAAGATGGAAATATCTAATGATTTTTAGTGGATAACTATCATATAAGTAAGCTGCCATTCAAGTAAAATTAATACATATTACTGTATTTTTTCAAATTGACAAGAACTTTCACACAATAATATAAATTACAAGCAGTCTTATTCATACTACAATAATGCAGAGAGGTAGTACAGAAACAAGGTGGGCATAGCAAGATGTTCACAACTGTAGTGTCTATAATAGCTAAAAATTGGTAAGTCAACCAAATAAAATGATGGGGAAGACATTGACAGTAAGTATAATTAAACATTTATGTAAAATAATGTCAATTTAAAAGTAAAGGTTGTGATTTATTTTATGTGATTGTTGCTACAGGACACAACACATATGTGTATAAGACTGGGATTTTGCCAGCCACAGTGGCGCATGCCTGTAATCCCAACACCTTGGGAGGTAGAGGCAGGAGGATTGCAAGCTTGAGACCAGCGGCAGTGTGCGTAATTTAGTGAGACCCTGTCTCCAAAAGTAAAAAAATAGGCTGAGGGTGCAGCTCAGTGGTCCAGCAATTGCAAAGCACGCAAGCGCGAGGCCCTGGGTTCAACCCCTAGTACCACAAAAGACTGGGATCTTAAGGGTCAAAGAACTTTGTTCTACATAGGTTAAGAAATGGTATATAAGGTTATCTTTCATTATTACAACTAAAATTTTTCAGAATTTAAGTTTTTGGAAAAAAATAAATCAGAATGGAAGTATGGTTAAAGAATTCTAAAGAGAAGGCTCAAAGCTGTAAGAGGGTGAAAAGAAAAAAGTCTAATGATATCATAAAATCTAAAAAGCAAATTTTACTTTACTTAAATGCTTTTAACATAATAAATAGTACCATGAATTAAAAAACATGGATAGGCTGGGTGTAGTGGTGTGCACCTGTAATCCCAGTGACTCAGGAGGCTGAGGCAATAGAATTTCAAGTTCAAGGTCAGAAGCAGCCTGCACTACTTAGTGAGACCAGGACTCAAAATAAAAAATAAAAAATGGGCTGGGGATGCAACCCAGTGGTGGAGCAATTGCAAAGTATGTGTGAGGGCCTGGAAAACTGCAAAACAAAACAAAACAAAACAACAAAAACCAAAGAAAACAATGGCTAGACTTCTAAATTTCACATATTAATGCTGTAGCAAAGGAGGACATGGTAATCTACTTCTGAAGCAATCCCAAAACAATTAGCCATTGAAAATCCTATGCAGATCTCAATGTAAACAGCTCAACTTCATGAGTATATTGGAAAAACAGGAGAATATAACCCAAATAAGCATCAGAGCCTTACTTTATACTAGCCATACGGCTCCATAAACTGTGGTTTAATGAAAGTATTGCTAGAAGTGATGTAAAGGATGCATAATGGAAAAAGCCAATGCTGTATTACTCTGTACCACATCATCATTTACTAGTAAAGGGGGGAAAAAAAAGAAAAAGAAGAAAGAAAAAAAAAAAAGAAAAAAAAAGAAAACCCTATGCGGGTCACTATGAGTTGGATTCGACTCATTGGCACCTAACAACAATGATGTAGCATCTTTCTTAACTTTTTTAAATCTCTAGTGGCTTAAAAAAATTACTTCCTTTTCAAACACTCAATGTAAACTGTTGTTGTTGTTGTTGTTGTTGTTGTTGTTGTTGTTGTGTGCCGTCGAGTCAGTATCCGACTCATAGCGACCCTCATAGGGTTTTCAATGGCTGAGTGCTTCGGGAACGTAAACTGTAATAAACATTAAATAACAGTTTATATTATAAGCTTTCAAATTATTTTAAACTACTAAAGATAGGTTTAATGACACTTACCATTATATAAAGAACCACCTTCAGCATATTCCATCACAAGACACACCTAAAGGAAACACAGACCAGAAGAATTAACCAGAGCTAAAGCATCTTCAAGCACTGCAGGAATAACTTAATTCAACACTGTGATTTTCTAGATACATCAAAAATTATTCTTTTGGCCTCTACTTTGTGAATGGTACTTAAAGAAAAAAGAGTATCTGTGACTTACAACCTTGTCTTCAAGGAGTTCACCAAGAGTGGAGATGTATATTGAAAACATAAACACAGAATCTTTTGGGAATTTTTCTCCAATGGTAATAAGCTGATGTTGTCACAAGATATGAAAAGCCTTAAGAAGATGAGGTTATTGGACAAGACTAAAACAACTCCAATGTACTGTTTTGCTAAAAGTCTACAAACAAATGCATAAAGTATCACTGTATTTTCAGATGTACACCTATGATAGCAGATCAAAATAGCTTGATAAACTACACACCTGTGTACATCTGCTATGTCCTTTCTCATAGACAGATGACAATGAAAAAGTGACAAACTTACTGGATTCAAGCAGGCTCCATACAACTTTACAATATTAGGATGGTTCACACGGGATAACTGCCGAAGCTGTAACAAATTAAGGATTCTCTTAATTGTGGTAATTTTTAAGGTACTCATTTCACAGCATCTTTAAAACTGTGTGTTCATTCAAAACATTTGCTTCAAACACTCAGCAATTACTATTTACCATGTGGCAAGCACTACAGTGATAGGCACTGGAAATACAAAGTGCTGGCACAGAATGCCACAGAATCCCTGCTCTCTATCAGTTTAATTGGGAAGACAGATGTGTAAACAAATAAGGACTGTTAGGACATCATCCTAAGGATGGCACTGAGTTGAGTTAACCCAAGCCAGAAGCCAGGTTATTTTTGTTGTCATCATCTTCATGGCTATGGCTGAGTAATCTACCTAGTCTGCATGTGGGTCCTGGTTCTACTTTATAGATATTATATATTTATTACAACACTACAAGGTAGATACTATAGTTACAATTTTAAAGTTAAGGGACAGAAGGGATTAAATGAACTGCTAAAAAACCCCATAGCCGGACTTGAAGTTTAACTTAACTGACTTAAAATGTGCACTCTGCCTGCCTGCCTGGTGCACACAAGGCCCTGGGTTTGATCCCTAGCACTGCAATAAAACAAACAAACAAACAAACAAACAAAAAAAAAACAAAAAAAACTCCACAAAAACCAAAAACCCCCAACAACCCTCCCCGACTCTTTCTGCCTTCAATTATTTCTGCCTCCAATTATTTTCTCTCGAGGTAATTCCCTCCTCTTCATTTTCATTGCCTTAGAAATTCCAACCTGAAGTGCTCCAGTAATTTCTACAGTCTTCTCCTAGCTGACCTCTGGTTTTAATATTCTCTATCCAACAGTTCACACTGAGGTCAGTGAGTGGTTTGGTTTTACTCATTTCCCTTGTTATACATCACAAACTTCTATATTGCAAACTTCTATTAATGTACCCTTCCACAAAGCTGTTTTTTCTTCTTTCTTCTATCCTTTTTCCTCTTTTCTGCCTTTTCCCTTCTCTTCTTCCTCATTTTCTCTATTATCTACATTATGCTACTGGCTCACATTAAGTCCCCAAAGGTCTCTAAGCCATTTTACTACATGCCATTAGAAAGCTTTCTCTCTCTATAGCCTATTTGTGTAGACTTTTGGTCTGAATAGAAAAATTAAATTCACTATTTATTATGTGTAAAAAAATATATTTCATCTTAACAAGATTTAGTGTTGAGCTTCAGAGAGCATACTATTCATGTATTTATTTGAGCTCCCTCCTCAAACCTAAGATGGTAAAAAGTCCCCCCAATTTTTTTTTTCCTGCAGTACTGGGGGTTGAACCCAGGGCCTTGTACTTGCATGCTCTGCAAGTATTGGACCACCAAGCTGCACCCCCAGCCCATTTTTTTTTTTTAATTTTTTTGAGACAGAGTCTTGCTAAGTTATGCAGACTGCCTCCGGTCTCAAACTTGCGATCCTCCTGCCTCCACCTCCCGAGCTACTGGGATTACAGGCGTGCGCCACCACACCTGGCTCTGTCCCCCCAATTTTTTAAGGTATCTGTTTTTTAAGGCAAATATTCAGAAGGATGAAGAGAGTGTGAAATGAGATGATTGCACACATATTTGGAAGTTAGAAAGCTATAACTGACACAGCATATATAACAGAGCTGAATCATAAATTGGCAAGCAATCAGATTTCCTTTCACAAAACCTCTAGGAGATTGAGTGGTAGTGCCAGGTACCTATGTAAGTGAACTACTTTTTTTTTTTAAATACGTAATTTTTTTTTTTTTTTTTTGCAGTGCTAGGATTGAACCCAGGGTCTTGCGCATCCTAGGCAAGCACTTTACCCCTGAGCTACATCCCAGCTTGTAAGTGAACTATTAAATGTGGGTAGGGAGAGAGTGGAGCTGGGATTTAGCTCAGTTGGTAGAGCACTCCTCTGTAGTCTCTGAGGTCCCAGTTTGATTCCCAGCACCACAAAAATGGGAAAATACATGGCAATCCATTCCCAAGGCAATTCCAAAACAATTAGCCATTGAAAACCCTATGAGGGTTGCTATGAGTCAGATCTGACTCGACAGCACCTAACGACAACAACAACAACAGGGAGAGAGTGGTTGAAAGACACAAAGATTCCTTCCCTGACTTGAAACAGTTCAATCAATTACTACTTCAACACATCCCAGCAGAAGAACAGAGGTTAATTCTTTGGAGAAGATTAAGCAAATAACATCTGGATTGGGGTACACCAAACATTAATGAGGAGATAAAGCTCAAAGTAGTTGTCTCTGGGAAGCAGAAAATTAGATGAGAAGAGGTATAAGGCAGTGGTCCCCAACTCCTGGGTCAGGAACAGTTACCAGTCCATGGCCTGTTAGGAATCAGACAGTATAGGAGGAGGTGAGCGATGGGCGATGCTTCATCTGTAATCACAGCTACTCGTTATCTTGCATTAATGCCTGAGCTCTGCCTCCTGTCAGATGAGCAACAACATTAAATTATCTTCCAGGAAACCAGTCCCTGGTGTCTAAAAGGTTGCAGACAGCTAGCCAGTATTATGGATTGAAGTTTCTTTACTAAGAAGTCTTAGAAAATAATTTTATTTATTTATTTATTTATTTATTTATTTATTTAGGTGGTGCTGGGGATTGAACCCAGGACTTTGCATATGCTAGCCAAATGCACTATCACTGAACTTCATCCACAGATGACTACTAGATTCTTTAAATTACATGGTTGCATAATCTTGACTAAAACTTTTTTCCTATGCTATTATGATCCTTATGACTCCTGGTCCCTAGTATTTAACACGTATGCTATTTCACTCACTGTGTGAAACTACTAATAGGACAGTATATGATAAATGATCTTTTCTACTATAAACAAAAATCATGATTTAGGCAAGGCTGAGGCCAGACACCTAGAGCATACTACCAAAGATCAACTTCATTCATGATGCCATTAAACCATTTGTCAGTGTTTCTCAACTCACTCAGCCAATTACAAATCACATCATCATTTCACAATTAAGTTCTCATTTTTCTGTGTTATACACTAAAATATATCATGAAACACATTTTGAAATTCCAATTAAATGAAAAGAGAGATTTAAATTCAGAAGATTTTATGGTAGAGGTTACTTATCCATTGGCCAATGAGTTTAAAAGTGATTAAAAAACAATGATTTAACTGAGTATTTGATCTAATATATAATACAAAACAAAGTTAATAAAATAAAGAATAAATTTGAGCTGGGCACAGTGGCACACACCTGTAATCCCAGCAACTCAGGAGGCAGAGGCAGGAGGATTACAAGTTTGAGGTCAGACGCAGCATGCATAACTTAGCAAGACCTTGACTTGTCTCAGGATAAAAAATTAAAAAGGAGCAGGGGGTGCAGCTCAGTAATAGAGCATTTGCCAAGTATGTGGGAGGTCCTGGGCTTAGACCCCCAGTACTGAAAAACAAACAAACAAAAAAGGAATAAATCTGATAATATGATAATCTCATGATCACTGAGCTTTTTCCCTTCATTATCCAATTTGTGAAAGAAAAGAATTACAAGTTTTTGTGCTAAATGAGGAAAAAGCCAAGTTTGAAATTCTTTTGCCTAAAGTAATCTCATTTAAATTCCTAAAAACATTCAGTTAAAATGAATGTATAAAATTTCTCTTCTTAATTTTAGATAACAGGAAAGAATAAAATTTCTTTTCTATTTCAAAATTAAAATACCATGCCTTCAAACCGATTTGGGTTCCATGGAAGACTCTGCATTTTAATTCAAAGATATGTAATAAGTCTATTTTCCCCTAAACTTTGTTTTGTTTTCCTGAGACAGAATCTCAGTATGTAGCCCAGGCTGGTGTGGAACTTACTTTGTAGCCCAGGCTGGCCTTGAACTTGTGATCCTCCTGCCTCTGCCTCCTAAATCCTGGGATTATAGGTATGTGCCACCATTTCTAACTTTTTCTCTTAACTTTTAATCAAAATTAAAAGCATGAATGAAAACATGTTCCAATGGCACTAACTATGGTTCAACCAAATTACTGACTTTCACGTACACAGAGAAATGACAATTGAGAAACAATGTCTTTCATAAAATTAAATTCCACAGAGTATCTCAGGTGAATTCCCCAATAGAAATGATATTTCAGCTTACCTCTACAATAAAAGCTTTCCTCTCAGATTCACTTTCTATTTGTTTAATAGCAACATCTTTTGCTCTCCACTTAGCTTTGCAAACCACTCCAAAAGCTCCTCTTCCAACAACCTGAATTAAAAGAAAATCCCACAAAAATCAGAAGTAAATAGAGCCAGTCTAACATATAAAACACTGAAGTCAATTTTAAGTCTTATTCAAGAAAATTTTTAGAAATCAACACTAGGATCTGCTACTAAGAATGAATTTTCGTTAAACTGAGGAGATAATGAAATGTACTCTTCTGATATTTGAAAGCTTATGGTACAGGCATCTCTTTATTTTCAACTAACATAAAAAAACCAACCAACAAACAGATACTTGGTGACATGAACAAAGTGAAACAATTTGTTAATCACAGAAAAAATTAAACCAGGCAAGATAAATGAGAGATGATTCTGAATAAAATAAAAAGGACATATGATAAAATACAACAAATGTCTTAAGCCATCATATCTTAAAAAATAATAGCTTTTAAGTAACTTCATAAGGGTAGAAGACAGAAGGGAAAGAATTAAAGATGATAAAAGACTGCCATGGTGAAGAATAGACAAAATGTGGTATTACCTATATAATTATTGAGCAAGAAACACTACTGATAAAGATACAGATAAACCTCAAAATTATGCAAAGTCAAAGAAGCCAGATTTTACATACCATATATTGTAAGATCATTTATTGTCTCATTTATATAAAATGCCCAGCAAAGAAAAATCTATATAGATAGAAAGTAGATCACTAGTTTCCTAATAGTGATGGTAAAATCTAGAAATAATGCAAATGGTTAGCTAATATCCTGCCAAGAAGATGAAATATTTGAAAACTGATTTATCAGCTGAGGATGGATGTTGCTTAGTAATGGAGTGCCAACTTAGCATGCATTAGGCCCTAGGTTTGACCCTCAGCACTCAAAACAAACCAAACAAACAAACAAAAAGACCCCCAAAAAACCACGATGGCTGACAACTAGGTAAGTCATTGAATTATATACATCAAATGAGTAAATTTCATGATATGAAAAATATATCTCGCCTGCAGCCATCACACCACCTTGGCATCCAATCCCATCAGATGTCGGAAGCTAAGCAGGGTCAGGCCTGATTAGTACTTGGATGGGAGACTGCCTGGGAAAACCAGGTGCTGTAGGTTTGGGAGAAGGACCTGGCAGCCTACTCCCAAAAAACAATCAGCCACTGAAAACCTTATGAATAGCAGAGAAGCACTGATAATAGTGCTAGGCATGGCATAGTGTTGGGTAGAGTTTCATCTGTTGTACATAGGGTACATAGGGTTGCCGTCCAGACTTGACGGCACCTAACAATAACAACAACAAAGTATATCTCATTATCTTTACTAAGTTATAAAATATATTTTATTATAAATATATGACTATTATAATTATAGATATATCATGTTATTGCTGAAACTGATAGGCAATGCATGGGTTCCTTGGTCTGTCAAGCTGTTCTATTTTTATAAGTGTGTGAAATTTTCCTTAATGTAAAATAGAACAAAATAAAGGACCACCTACTCCAATCTCTCAACTTCCAACATACCTAAACACTATGTCAAGGTCTGTTCCTTAAGTGAAAAACTTATCCTCCTATGTTCCATTTGTACATATTTTCTATGTAGTGTGCACTGAGCTAAGTGCTCCACATATATTGCCTCTTTTACATACAGCCTTGGGAGGCAGGTACTAATGACATGCCATTTTACAGATGAAGCACCTACTTTTAAAGAAGTAAACTAACTTTCTCAAGGGTACAAAGCTAGCAAATGGTACAGTACAGTTTAATGCCAGGCAGTCTACATAATACTAGTGTTTCTAATTTGTAAACCACATAATGTCCTTCATGTATTAGACAGCAGTTATGTCTTCTTTTGCAGGAACCTTCACTTTAGACAAACTTATATAAAACTGGCACAAAACTCTTCCATAACAAAGTTGATTATAGCTTGGGTGACTGAATGATTTATTGTCTACATCAGGTCACTTCACAGAGTAAAAAGAGGGCACTAATAACTATACCAATTGTAATCTCAGATGTATGGGTACTCTAACCATGGCTCAAATTCTAGTTTATAAATCATATACAGCAGTATAAACATTTCTCATATTGCTGAATGTGTAAAGACCCTCAAATGGTTAACATATATTGAATGTTTACCATTTGCCAGGTACTATTACGTGCTTTTTGTTCCTTAACACTTTTAATCTTCCTCCATTTTAAAGGTCAGTAAACAGAGTCATAGGGTTGCAACTTACCCAAGATCACGTGGTCAGAAAATATTCAGAGAACACATCACCGGAAGCCTAGAGCATGGAATTACCAGTTCCTATCTATTACTAGCTTAAAAGAAATGGATCTCCCATTAGGAAAAAGTACAAATTAGGCCAATATCTGTTGTGGCAAGTCTTTCCTTTGGTAACTTTCTCTTTTAGGCTTTCTAGTCTGGACACTCAGGGTCCTCTGGCTATTTAGATTCATGTTCTCCTCCACATTTCTCTTAAGAGCAAGGAATCAACATTAGTCATTTATACTTCATCCAGCTACTTTACTATGAATGGGCATTGGCTACCTGGGTACTGGTTACCATTGTGGTGGTTGTTAGGTGCCATAAAATTATGTCTGGCTCGTAGCAACCCTCAGAGGGTTTTCGATGGCTGATTGTTTCGGAACTGAGAGTGGACTGCCACATCCTTCTCCCATTTTTGTGGTGATGGGGATGGAACCTCAGGACAAGCAGTGCTCTACCAACTAAGCTAAACCCCAGCCTGGTTACCATTGTTGTTGCTGTTGTTAGGTGCCTTGGAGTTGATATCTGACTCATAGCGACCCTTTGTACAACAGGTGAAACACTATTGTCAGTGTTTCTCTGCTGTTCATAGAGTTTTCAATGGCAGATTGATTTTTGGGAGTGGGTTGCTGGGTCCATCTCCCATGCCTACAGCACCTGATGTTCCCAGGTGGTCTCCCATCCAAGTACTAACCAGGCCCGACCCTACTTAGCTTCCAAGATCTGATGGGATCTGATGCCACAGGGCTATGACTGCAGGCTGGTTACCATTAGAATAACATAAAGAGGACGCCTGGGCTCTGGAACCCAATAGACTTGAGTTTGAATGTAGCCTCTAATTATTTATTAGCTCTTGATGCTAGGCAAGTGAATGTCTTTGAGCTTCTGGTTTCTCAACTGTAAAGCAGAGATACATTTTCTTTAGTGAATGTATAGGATTCATAAATTAAAATCAGGCATTTCTATAAATACTATAAAAGAACAGTATGTGCTTAGTGTTTGTTATAAATGAGTACAAGGAGCTGCAGTACTCATTTTTCTTACAGTAAATTAATAACAAACATCCTAAAAACTTTTCAACTTCATGGCTGCAGCAGGCAAAGCAGACATGCACAGACTAGTCTACCTATTGATATTACTATTAACTATGAACTAATAATTATGAAGTAGTTTAATATATCCTTTAACCATGTATCTAAAAATACATCAATGCAACTGGTACTTGATAGGATTCCTCTTGTTTAATTTTTCTATTCTGAAGAATGTCCATGTAGGGATTCCAAACATTACCTACAATGCACTTGTCACAAAAACTGTGTTGGGTGCTTATGACTATTTGTGATCCACAAGTGCCACCTAGTGATGAAATGATGACTGATTCTGAGCTTCGACTTAAAACCATGGGAACAACATGTGGGCAAATGAGTATGATAAACTCTTCCCTTTTGCTTTGAGAAAGCAATTTTCAAGAACACACTGAAATAAGACAGGAACACTCACGTAAGATGAAAGACTATGGCCTCAAGAAGCCTCTAGTCTCATTACAGGCATAGAGACTTTACATACACAGTGAAATGACAGAATCTAAAATGATAAGAAAAGCAAGATATGCAATAACTGAAATATAGGTTAGAAATAACTGCTATTAATTCAAAGGAGTTAGGTTGTAAGCATAGAGTCAATTCTTAAAGAATTAAATATCTGTGTATCAAAAGATGACTTCTTATTTTTTCAAATGGCACTAATACAAAGATACTAGGGGTGAAAAGAAAAAAAAAGTTGACCTTTACCTTTGTGAGCTGAAAGTGAAGTAGGGAAGAAAATTTACGACTGAAGAACAGTAGTACTACTTTTTTCTTTTAACACTTAACAGCTAAAGAATGACAAAGTGAGAGTCCATGATGGAAGCTAAAGACCTGACCACCTTCCCTTTCACTCCATTGAATTCTCTCCATTGAACAAATGACTTATTATTCCCTCCCCTCAATACACATTCCTCACCTAGATCAGCAGAGTATATTCTGCCTCTCAGAATATACTTTACAAACGTGGGAAGCTTAGATAGTGACAATGGAGATAGAGGAAGGCCCTATCCCTGGCTGCCTTGGCCCCAGCAGAACATGGAAGTGATACAGAAACATTCTTGCCAAGAGAAAAGCAAGGTAACTGAAATTAAAGTTTTCTGACCACAGGAAGGAGGCCATTGAAGGGCAGAGTGTTTGGATCTATATTAGAAGCCATGGAATGACAGATTCTCAAATACAGGAGCCTTAAATGCAGAACACAGCTGAATTTCTAAGGATCAATGAAAGCCAAAGGGAAGGCCTAGAGGTGGGTAAAAGCTCTTCTCTCTGGGGAATGGAAGCTGGGCCCACAGTGTACACCTGAAATCCTACCTACTCGGCAGGCTGAGGCAGGAGTATAGAACATTTGAGGCCAGAGGCAGTCTGCACAACTTAGCAAGACCCTGTCTCAAAATAAAAAATGGGGCTGGGTATATAGGTCAGTAGAAGAGCACCGCCTGGCATGTGCAAGGCCCTAGGTTCAACCTTTGTGTACTAAAAAAAGAGTGGAAGTGAGATTTCATACCAAGATAATGACGATCTTCATTTCTTTACTCTTTAAACCAATGTTTCTTGAGTGCCTACTACATTCAGTTACTGTTTGGTATACCAAAAATAAAGATGTAAAAAAGATGACTTTGATTTACATGGAATGTGCTTCCTACTGTGTGGAGGGAAGAGAGAAGGAGAATTCAAAAGACAGATTAAAAATATAAAAAGCAAAATGTCAGGTTGTAAAAAAAAATGCTACATAGAGAATTTAAAAAATAGTATACTATGACAAAGAGACTGGTGGTAGCTTCAGAATGGGTGGTGTGTTGTTTTATGTCACTGTGAACAAATATATGAGCAAACTTAAGGGGAGAAAGGATTTTTTTTGGCTCAAGGCGTCAGTTCCTCACGGCAGGGAGGGTGTGGCAGGGGAGGGCAGCTCACATCATGACGGCCAGGAAACAGAGAGAGAGAATGCCTGTGCTAACAGGCTTTCTCCTTTCCCCCTTTTATGCCATCTGGTCCTGGATGAGATGGTGCTACCTATATTCAGGGAAGGTTTTCTCTCCTTAGATAATCCGCTTTGGAAACACCCTTTCAGATATACCCAGAGGTAGGTTTTATTAATCTCCTAGGTGCTTCTCAATCTAATCAAGTGGACAATCAAGATTAACTATCACAGGTAGTTTGGGAAAGTCATGTGAAGAAGTTATTAACCTGATATTTGGATGACTGAGGAATCAACCAAGACTAGGAAAAGGCAATAAATGTAAGGCTCTAAGGGAAAAGAAATTCTCATTCTCTTATTCAGTAAGATTTGAATCCCATCTGTGGACTAGGCACTATTCCAGGCACTGAAGATACAGTAGTGAATAAATCAAACACAAATCCTCACCCCTACCATGTATATTCTCATAGAGAAAGGCCAATAAATACAAAACAAGATTTGTAAGAAAAATATACAATATTTTAGAAAATAAGTGTGCCAACTGGGCAAAAGAAATGAACAGACACTTCTCAAATGAAGAAGTTTGCAGGTCTAAGAAGGACCTGAAAAAGTGCTCAATATTCCTTAGGGAAATGCAAATCAAAACAATTCTGAGATTCCATCTAACCCCAGTAAGAATGGCCAAGATCAAAAAAACAAATAACAACAAATGCTGATGAGGATGCAGAGAAAAAGGAACCCTTCTACACTGTTGATGGGATTGTAAATTAGTTCAACCACTCTGGAAATCAATATGGAGATACCTCAGAAAACCAAAAATAGAACTGCCATATGACCCAGCTATACCACTCTTGGGAAAATACCCAAAGGGTGGTGACCTGACAAGTTATCATACCACAGAGACACCTGAATCTCCACATTCAATGCAACACTCTTCACAACTGCAAGGATATGAAACCAACCAAGATGCCCAACAATACAAGAATGGATAAAAAAATCATGGTACATATATGCAATGAAATATTACTCAGTAATAAAAAGAATGAAATAATGTCATTTGCAGCAAAATGATAGAACTGGAGAAATATCATCTTAAATGATGGAACACAGGCCCAAAGAGAAATCCCCTATGTTCTGACTCATGTGGGAGGTCACTCTTATGTAAAGGAAGAGAAAAACTACATAAGCAGATATATAAAAACAAACAATTTAACTTAACTAAGAAGGGAAAATATAAGCAGAATAGAAAGGAGGGAGGAAACAAGCAAAGGGAAGGGAAGGCTGTGGAATGTGGGAAGGGGAATGGAAACAATGTAAAGGGATAAAGAGGGAGAGGATAAGCAAAAGTTTCCATAAACTCTGTAAGTTGAAGAAAGTGTAACCAAAAATGATGTAATAGTTGTACAATGGAAATACAAATGCTGTATTATTCTGTACCTCACCAACATTTATCAATAAAGGGAAAAAAGAAAAATAAAAGAAATGTGCTAAGGAGCATTACCGTGTGTGTGTGTGTGTGTGTGTGTGTATGTGTGTGTGTGCATGTGCATGCACATGCTCACACACGTATGCCCTCACCCTCGTTCAGTTTTAGATAGAATAGTTAGGCAAGGTGACATTTTAGTGATAACCTAGAAAAATACTTAAGAGTATATTGGGTGTAGCTGGTGCATAGTAAGAGAAGGGAAAAGTGATGAATGGCAGAGGCTGGATACTGAGTGGCTCTACTTACCATAAAAACAAGTTTGGATTTCAGTTTAAGTGCAATAAGCAGCAACTAGAGAAATTTAAGGAAGGAAAGAAGTGATGTTTTACATTTTTAAAAGTTATTCTAGTTCTCATGTCAAGAATGCATTGTAGGGAAACTAGAATATATAAACAGGTTATTATGAGACTTAAATTTCATGGTTTAAGTGCTTTATATGTAATACAGTCATTCCTTAGTATCAATGGAGGACTGGATCCAGAACCTCCTGCAGATACCAAAATACCTTCCATGAAGTTGCATAGTATTTACAGTATAACCTACACACATCCTCTTGTGTACTTGAAATCACCTGTAGATTAATTATAAGACCTAACAAAGTATAACCACTATGTAAATAGTGGTTTAGGGAATAACAAGGAAAAAAATCTGTACATATACAGTACAGATACATTTAAAAAAATATTTTCAATCCATAGTTGGTTAAGTCTGTAGGTGGGGAACTCTAGATACAGAGGGCCATTATATACTGTTAAACAAACACAAGGTCACATTATTGTTATACAAATAGTAAAATTGCCCTGGACCTGGTGGCACATGTAATCCTAGCACTCTAGAGACAGGAGAATCCCAAGTTCAAGGCCAGTCTGTGTTATGTAGCAAGATCTTGTCTTAAGACGAAATAAAAAATAATAAAAGTGTACTTCTTTAAAATGTTATTTCTTGAAGAAAGTGGTAAAGAGTATATTGGAATGTCCTGAAAAATATCTTTTTTTATTCTATATAGCACCTTCTGCCAATACTAATTCCCATTCATTCTTACTCCTTTAGAAAGACAATAGCATGAAACAACTTTCCCAGTTGTATATCATTTAATTATTCTTACATGAAACTTAATTCTCATCATAACCAGTTCAATATATTAGATTCTTTATTTCTACCTTAGCGGTGAAAACCAAGATTCTATGAATTGAAGTTATTTACTTAATATCATTTAGCTAGTAAATCATAACCAGCTTTTAGACATGCCTATGATGTCCAAAACACCAGGGGTCCTAAAGATACATACAGTGCTTTGGTCTTGTGCCCTATATAGAGGAAACATTAAACAAAGCTACCCATGCCAGGTGTCCTGGCACATGCCTGTAATCCCAGTGACTCAGGAGGCTGAGCCAGGAGGATTGCAAGTTCAAGGGCAGAGGCAGCACATGCAACTTGACAAGATCAAGTCTCAAGACCAAAAATAATAAACAAGGGCTTAGGGGTGCAGCTCAGTGGTGGAATACTTGCCTAATATGCGTGAGGCCCTGAGTTCAACCTCTAAGTACTGAAAACAAACAAACAAACAAAAGCTACTCAGAGGTAGAAAGTATGCTACAACTAGCAACAAACAATTTTTCAAAAGATTATGCCACAGGTGGTTTCAACTGAGCTTCCAGACTAAGACAGGCTTGGGAGAAGGACCCAGCAGCCCACTCCCAAAACAATTAGCCATTGAAAACCCTATGAATAACAGAGAAAGATTGTCAAATATAGTGCCTGAAAATGAGTCCTCAGGCTTGACAACATTCTAGATATGACTGGGGAAAAGCTGCCTCCTTAAAGTAGAGTTAACCTTAATGATGGGAATAAAGTAAAGCCCCAGGGCCTCCTTTAGCACTAAAAATGAGAAGAAAACTAGTGGCTCCAGCAATGGGCTCAAACATAAAAAGATTGTGTGCATGATAGAGGGTTGAGTGGTGTTTCATTCTGTTATACACAGGGTTTCTATGAGTCAGATTTAACTCAATGGTACCCAACAACAAAATCTGCTTTAGGAAATAACAGTGATATGAGGTTAGTAGAGGGTTATATAAAAAAGTGCGTATGGTAGATAGACTCCAAAGATGGCTGCCATTAATACCTTTTCTCTTGGTCTGTCCTTGCCATTTCCCCATTGAGAAGAGGAGTTTATATTTTCTTCCTTTGAATCAAATCTGCCCAAGGACTGCTTTAATCAGTAGTGTCATAAATAGGGATTTCAAAACTAGGTCTCAAGAGGCTAAGTAGTTTCCATTTCTTTTATCTTGGAACCCAGCCACCATGTACAAAGCCCAACTGATTTCCAGAGGCCACACAAAGAATAAATGAACAACTGGTTTAGAGTCCAGCGAGTTCCTAGCAGACATTGCCACCACTCTGCCAGACATGAGTGAACCATCTTAGGTGCGCTAGCCCCACTGAGTCCCCGGATGACAGTAATATGTTATCAAGATATATCTAAACGTGTTCATTTTGTCCTAGAAATTCTACTTCTGGAATGAATTTTAAACAATAATCAGACAAGTATGAAAAGACTGCTCATGTGAGTTTATAGCAACAAAAATCAACAGAAGACTACTTAAGAAAGTTCCATCTTAGCTTTTTCATTAGTCTTTTCCTTCTGACAAATCTTAGATCCTGATACTTTCAAGGGTTCTGCCCTTTCTTTCTCAATTTGTTTTCTAATCTTATGACTTCATACTTTCAAATCTTCTTCCCATCCAGGTGTTCGGCCCAAGCTTAAGATACATTTAAAACCGTTTTTAGAAGCTGGAGGTTCCACAGGCACATCAAGTCCAACATGTTAAATATTGACTCTATTATCTGCCTTGTCCCTTACTTTCAGCATATTGTAGTTCACCTGATCATGAGTAAATAGATTTGCAGATTATATTATCTTATTTTAATTAAGTGAATCCTCACATTCTGGAAGGGCTTTATTTGAAAAGTATTAACTGAAACCTGTGCCATAGTCAGATAATACTATGGATCCATAACTTAAGTTTGGCTCATTGTTATTGTATCTCATTAAAACGCTGTTCTCTATTTTTTTCATGTTTTATAATGTGTGAATTGTACACATACACACATAACCCCCAAACTAAGAGTATATAAAATACAACTTGTTTTGTTTTACTTCTGGGAAACAATAAAAAAAAATGTGGAGACCACTACCATAATAAAACTCACTGGTTAAGGAAGGCCACTACGATTTGCAGGCTAGCCCCCTGAGGTTGACATTGTAAAACAGCACTCTGATGATGTGGGAATATATTACAAATATATGTTAGGGTGGGGCCATAGGATGAAAAGGGGGAGTTGGCAATGATGGGGTCGTGTGGGGGAAAATGAAGATAGGCAGAACCTTGGTCACACAGATAAAAGAATTTAAAAAGGGCCACAGTAGGGAAACTCGAGAACAATTTATTAGAGTCAAAGAGAGAGAAATCATGCCTGAAGAACAGGGCAGACAGGCTTACAAACTCAGCAGCTGCCTGGAAGATAGAGATGAAAAGAGGGAGCTAGAAAGTTATGCTTTTTGAGAGGAAGAAACTCAAAAAGTGAAAAGGCTCCCCAAGAGGTGTCTGGAAGCAACTCCCCTGAGGGCGGGACCTTTGGAGTGTAAGTACATAGCTCATTAAGGGACACTTATTCCTCCCATTTCCTTATCATGCCCTTGGCATGTAGTTTTCTTCCCATCTTAGGCTTAGGCTGGTATTCTTTAGGTCCTAACTCAGGATTTTTCCTTTAACGCAGGAGAGGTTTTATTGTTTATATTCAAGGAGGTCCCCAATCTTGATCTGACACTAGAAGCACCTGCTGTTTACCCTGAAGAATACTATGGACCCTGACATTTGCACTAGAGGATTCGATCAGCAAAAGTAAGGTTCTGTTCTGGCATAATGACAATGGCAAGTCCAAATGGTACCTGGGAAGTAGATGGCAGAAGAGACCCTTTGTTAGTTCTCTTTCTTTCTGCCTATCGTCTCCAATCACATGATTTTAAACAATAACAATAAAACTACACTTTCTAAGAAAAATGTTTTATATACCAACAGCATGGTAGTAAATTGACTTATTGTATCAATTGAGAACATAAAATGGCAAAGATCATCTTATTGAGTGTAACTAGCCTGTCTGCACCATGAAAGCCAAGCCTAGAAACATATAAGGAAATTATATACATTGTTACAGAAGGAATGAGTCAATGTTACAAAATACAGACAGCAACCAAATGTTTCTCCTGACATGGTTCATCAGGAGAAAAGACTAACACACATGGCCCTCTTGACACATCTTGGCAGCTGAGACAGAGAATGAAAAAAAATACTTAAGTTACAAAATACTTAGAGAAAAAGGCCACATTTTACATGCTACCAAATTTCTAATTCAAGCTCACAAATCAAGTATGCTTTTAGGATTGTATTCACATCCAAATATAACATAATTTCTATGACACATCATCATTAACAATGTTTTGAATGACTGTTTTCCAAGAAGTTCAATTTTCTCAGAAGTGTTAAGAACAAAGAACATATCCAAGTTACAAATATCTTCACCATCATATACATTCATGCAAAATGGTAAATCTACAAATCAATAATAGATATTCTTCATAATCCCTCATTTGTAAAAATAGAGGAACAGAGGAATGCAAAGGGGACTTGGTTTTAAAAGAAGTCAATGTGGAAATATTTCCTTGTAAATTTAGCATTTGCTAAATTTAAAATATTATAGATTAATTATGATACACAATTCTCCCTTTGTGAGTTAGTTCTCTTGGTTTTGAGTCTACCTATTTGGTCTCATAAAATAAAGCAGATTTAAATTTAATTTCTTAATTAAAACAAAACAAAACAAACAAACAAACAAACAAAAAAAACAGAAAGGCTGTGCACGGTGGTGCATGCCTGTAATCCCAGTAACTTGGGAGGCAGAAGCAGGATGATTGCAAGTTTGAGGCCAGAGATAGTCTGTGTAACTTAGGGGGACCTTGTCTCAAGATAAAAAAATTAAAAAGGGGCTCAGGTAGAGCTCAGTGGTAGAACACTAGTAAAGTATGCAGGAGGACCTGGGTTCAACCCACAGTACTGAAAAACTAAACTAACAACAATAATAACAATAAAACCAGAAGACAATGACAGATGGTAGGTAGAGTATTATCATATAATTATCATTGAAAGGCACAAAAAATAAAATCAGATTTTTCTGTTTTGTTAAAAAAATGCAATGCCTTTAAAACTGACTTTTAAGGATAAAAGATTACTCCATTCCTTCATTCGAGTAAAGTAAATAAAGAAAGAAACAACCAAAGACGTAAACTAAAGTAAATGGAAAAAAAAGGATGTATGCCTTATGCTCTTAATTTACAATAAAATAATTCATCTTCATAGTCTCTGACTCATGTTATTTTTAGTTCAGTGACTATAGCTGTCAGTTTGGTTTGGCTCTGTTCTATGGTCTGTGTGAACAGACCCCTGGCTATGCTGCCATCACTCTGGCTAGCAATCTGGAACATGACAGAACAAGCATAGATCTTACATTTATTAGTTAGGACCTGGGCCTCCAACTATGTTAGAGACTCACTATCTATTAATAAACTGTGGCAGAGTGGAACTGCCATCTGATGACAAGACAGATTGATACATAAAACTTTGATTATTCTTTTTTCTGCAGTCTTCTAAAGCCTACCATAAAACATCTGAACCATTTAATAAGTCTTTCAACTAATATGCTCAGGTTATCTGTTAAGCTACACATGCCATTCAAAAATGATCGCTGTAGCTGCCTCCTCATTACAATAACCATTCCTGATTTCTACTGAAATCAGTGGTCACTAAGCATCACATGGAAAAATTTATTGGTTATTCTGGATATCCACAACAAAGTAGAGACTAACAAATCTACAGATTCAGTTTATTCAGACTACTATAATTTTAGATTTTTCTCCAGTATAAGTTGCTCATATATTTATAATCTAAACCTACAAAATATGTCACTGTTAAAGTTCTTTCTACATTTCTGCTTCCTAGTATATTTTAAAATTTCAAACAAAACTTATGTGTGTCTCTTTAAGGAAGCATAAGAACAACGTAAAGGTTTGAGTGATTATGTGTTCAACATGCTTACTCATATGCTATAGTTATGATCAAAATTCTGGGTATTGTACAAAGCAACCATTGTAAATAATCTTTTCAGTACTTTTTTTTTTTTTTTTTCAGTACTGAGGGTTGAACCCAGGGCCTCGCACCTGCATGCTTTGCAAGTGCTGGACCACTGAGATGCACCCCCAACCCCCCCTTTTTTTTTCACTTTTTGAGACAGGGTCTCGCTAAATTACGCAGACTTCCTCTGGTCTTGAACTTGCGATCCTCCTGGCTCCGCCTTCCAAGCCGCTGGGATTACAGGCATGCGCCACCATGCCCGGCTCTTTTTCAGTACTTTAGTAAAGGTCCCCCAAACGTTCGCTTACTTGCAGCACATGGCTCTTTATAGCATCTTTTACCTGTGCTAAATAAAAGTATTTGCTAAGTATGATAGAGTGTAACAAATGCAACATTAGAATAAGAACCAGATCTCATTTCTAGTGTAAATGCTCCCTTAAGCCAAATCATACAACTTATCCTAACCTTTGTTTTATAACACAAGAGAAACAGAAGCATATTTACTTCTCATAATTATGCTGGGATAATTTCATTTACTCATGCAACAAATACTTACAGAGAAACAGCCCTGGGATTACAAATGTGAATAAGATACCTTACATTTTGCTGAAGTTATTTACATAACTTCAGTTACTGGTAAGTGCCAAGAAGGATAACAGAAATGACAAAGATCTAGGTTGCTTGGTGAAAGTTTCTTTAAAGAAAGGACATTTGAGGTGGAACATCATTCAATTTTAGTAACTTTCCCAACCTATGATTAGTCACTTTCTTAAAAACCTAGTTTAAAATGTGTTCTCACTCAATGGAGCCTTGTGTGATTAGCTCAACTTTCAAATCATGGCTTATGAGCTTAATTTACACTGTATTCACATTTTAAGATCATCATTCTGACCTTAAAAATGTATTGTTTAGTCTCATAAGTCAGATACTTTTTTTTTTTTTTTTTTTTTTTGCGGCACTGGGGGTTGAACTCAGGGCCTCACGCTTGCATGCTTTGCAAGGGCTGGACCACTGAGCTGCACCCCCTGCCCATGCTTTTTACTTTTTTTTAAGACAGGGGTTCTCTCGCTAAGTTATGCAGACTGCGTCTGGTCTCGAACTTGTGATCCTCCTGCCTCCACCTCCCAAGATGCTAGGATTACAGGCGTGAGCCACTGCGCCCAGCTCATAAGTCAGATACTTTTAAGGAGAGAATGCTAGAAGTCTTTCATCTTCCAGAGAACCTCAGCAGTATTGTCCAGAGGAGGAGAATGTGTGTTAAATGCTTAGGACTA
Organism: Pedetes capensis; assembly: GCA_007922755.1. Lineage (NCBI taxonomy): Eukaryota > Metazoa > Chordata > Mammalia > Rodentia > Pedetidae > Pedetes > Pedetes capensis. The sequence goes on from VMDO01003141.1 coordinate 142,618, forward strand.
ACTACTATAAAGGAAATCAGTATTTTATGTCCCCATTCTCAGAATAAGGTTTCATTATAGAGTATGAAAGTAACACTATATATCTAGTGGAAAGAGTAAATGACTCATGAGTGAAACATCTCAAAACCCCAGCTCTACCACTTACTTAAGACATGTGGCTAATGGAAAATCAAACTCTACAACCACTTGTTAATATGTGTAAAATGGGGATATCATTTGCTCTACCCAAAATTAGTTGGTCGCCACTAAATTCCATGGGAGATCATGATCACTGCTCTTAAGTTTACTGTAAGTACTACTAAGTTTACTGTAAATACAAGAACATAAATATTGGAAACAATGAATGTACTTTCATTTTAGAACTGGAAGAGACTTCACATTATCATGTTCAATGCCTCATGCTAAAAGAGAAATCATCAGCCTGAAAAATGAGGTGACTTGCTCAAAGTTACAGAAACATATTATGGTAGAATCAGGAGAGTATCTAATTTTTTTAAGTACCCCATCCAGTACACTTTTCACTACATCACACCGTTTTTACCACTTCTGACATCATCCTCAATGCATATGGTACACAATTTATTCTAACACTCTCTACGCTCAAATCCAGGAAGGGAAAAACTGAATGACTGAAAAAAAAAAATACTTAGGTAGATCACTGAGGGTGAGAACGTACATAATTTGATAGCAGAATTGTAATTTAAAAGTTTCAAACATATTACTGAATCACAGTATTACAAATGCAATGATTAAAAGTAGGCAATGTCTTAGAATTACATATCTACTAAAGGGATGCATATTTGGTTTGTGGTTGGAATTTTTTTTAACGTGGTTTCTATTTCTATTCAAGTATATTGTTATTTGAGAATACAACATATGATTTTCTTAATTTATTGTTTTGTTTGTTGCAGTGATGAGGACTGAATCTATGGTCTCAAGCATGCTAGGCATGTGCTCTACTTCTGAACTTATACCCCCTGCCCATGATTTTCTTAATTTAAAAGGTGATACATTTGTCCATATAAAATACTGAAAGCAACATAAAATAGTTTTGGTTTTAGTCATCTTTCTCTGTTTTCTTATTCCTGATTTAACCTAGAAGTGGAATGTGAGTTGAAAAATAGTTACTGAGTGCCCTTGGTGCACCATGGATTACACAGAGGGGGCCAAAAAAGTGTATACATATCTCGGGATGAAAACTTTCCATTTTGCTGTTTTAAGAATGCATTGTATGCTTACATTCATTTGATTAATGCCATCTTTTGAGCAAATATCATACATATTGCTACCATAATTCAACTTCAAAAAGTAATACATAGGTAACATTTCTTAAAATGTGTACCTGAGATAACACTGTTTTAATGTACACAAATGAAGAATATGATAGAAGCTATGGTTTCAACATCAGAAAGGTCTGAATCTTTAATGTGAAAATAAACTAGGTACTAAAAAAAAAAAAAAACCAAAAACAAATACAAAAAATTCTAAATGACTAATAATACAAATTTTCATTTAAAAATAAAAAGAAAAATCTACTTCCCAGGAACATCTTTAAAACACCAAAAAGTGGGGAGAGGTTGAAATACAACTCAAAGAAGACTCTTGGAAACATAAAAACCTAGCTAGAAGTGAAATGGCTTTGGGGTATGAGCATCAATGTTCCCTTACTAACTTGCAAGAATCACATGAAGTAAGTTTGTGAGAGCATCTGGTAGACCACGAAATACAAGTTATTATTATACAACAATGTGTAATCTACAAGCACAGCAGTTCACCTCGGAGTAGACGTAAATGTTTATTTAAAAACTGCAATTCTTGTATACTGACTCACTGAATTTTTATTCTTAAAAAAGAATGTTAGCCATGAAAGCTGGATAAACTACCCACTTCTGAGAAGGAATTTATCATAGTCTCACCGAGGGGAAGAAAAGACTCCAGAAAATTTCTTCCTCTTCAAAATATAGACAGATGTTCTTTTAGCCATATAACGTTAAAGCAGGCCACTCATCATTCCTCTCTGGAACCAAGTTTCCTAACAATATGTGGCAGGCACTGTGTCAGATACTTTGCATATATTTTTCAATTGGATGTCTTACACAGATAAAATAATAATTGTTGCCTCTATTTTAGAGTTAAAGAAATTAACTATAGTTAAGGAAGTCAAAGCTCAAAAAGGTTAGGAAATCTCCCAAATCACACAGTTAATAAATGCATATCTGATATACTGAATCTTCCTCTACTGCCTCAAACCTTGCTTTTCCTACCACACGCCTCATGAGATGAGGAGGTTCTCTAAAGTAACTTTATGTGCCAAGCACCTTAGTGCCTGCCTATAATCCTAGCAACTGAAGAGGCTGACATTGGAGGAACATGAGTTCCAGGTCAGAGGCAGCCTTTGCAACTTATCAAGATCCTGACTCAAAATTGTTGTTGTTGTTAGGTGCCATCGAGTCGGTATCCAACTCATAGCGACCCTCATAGGGTTTTCAATGGCAGACTGTTTCGGGATTGCCTTGGGAGTGGATTGCCAGGTCCTTCTCCCATTTTTGCGGTGCTGGGAATCGAACTCGGGACCTCAGAGACTGCAGCACAGCACTCTACCAACTGAGCTAAATCCCAGTCCCGACTCAAAATAGAAAATAAAAATAAAAAAGGAGGTTGGGAATGGAGTTCAGTGGTAGAGTATTTGCCTAGCATTTGCAAGGTCCTGGGTTCAAGCCCCCATAAACTTACTTTATGTGATAAAAACATCAGTAATCCATTATTCTTCCAAAACATGCACAGGGAAAAAAATGTACTTGTTGAACGTTAATTAGCTCACTGCTTTTCACCTGCTTCTACTGCAGAAGTAATTTTCGATTTTAAAAGTAAAGAGAACTCTTTCAGAGTCCATATAGTATTTCACTGAGATCCACAGCATTATGGTATAAGGTAACGCAAAGTGCTTAAAACAAGTTCTAAAGTGTATTTCACATAGCTATACAGTTTCTGTTTCTAAATATTATTATCCTTAGAACGAATCCACACCACTGTAAATTTGAAAAGAAACAATGTATTCAAAGCATACAGGAAATCTTGCTCTAAAATAAATTATTCCAGAAGAAAGAATGGATTCACATTTTCAAATAGTGATTTTCCAGTTCAGTGTTATATTCTGGTTGGCATCATGATCATGAATTATCTCTTCAGAATATGCCCCATTGAAGGCAAAACACTTATTACCAGTACTGGCCTATGGTATCGGAGAAATAGAACCATTAGGTACTAAGGGAAACATACTTGATGATCTACTACTTTAACAAGCATGTATGGAGCATCCCTGCACACCAGATACTGAGCTAGAAACCAAACATAATTTTTGGCGCTTAAGAACACTCTGTCTAGCGAACTGAAACTTCAGAACAGCCACAATCTTTGCTGAATTTACAACTTACAGCTATGAGACCTGGTGGACCACACTATCTTACCAGTTCATTTTCCTGACTGAGGTGAACAACACCCAGGCACCAAAGTATCAAATTCAAATTTAGTAAAAGTGCCAAAGTAAGGGAAGAAGACAGTTACTCCAGAGGAATTGATCTCAAGAGTCCTCCAACCCCAAATCCGTCTCTGAGAGGCCGCGAGAACGAGTGAACCCCACAGGACCCAGCGAATTAGAGGCCGAATAAAGCGACTTCAGAGCCAGGACCAGGCAGAGGCGAGGCGCGGACTCGAGGCCGGGCATCGCTCACCTCTTCCACCTCGATTTCCTTGTAGTCGATCTCTTCAAAGTTAAGGACTTGGGAAGGGGCTTCGATCATCTCACTGGCAGAAGACGAGGAAGAGGAGGAGGCGGCGGAGGCTGTAGACATGATCTCTTGCGGCGCCCGGGAGGCCCGGGGACGGTGCCGCCCGGACAATCCGGGTGAGACCCGAGCCCACCGGCCTCCGGGCCGACCTTCAGCCTGAAGCCGTGCAGCCCTGCCACCGGGCGATCAGTGGCAGTGGACCGGACAGCGGCCACAGCCGTGTCCGGGCTCAGGCTCCGCAGCGTTTTCCGCTGCTGGGCCCCGCCCACCACAGTTCCGGTTCCGGTCTGAAATCGGAAACAGGAGGAAGGCTGTGAGTTTGAAGAAGGGGAGGGGAGAGCTTTTGCGACTTGGAAAAAGAAAGGAAGGACAGGTTGCAGGGTGGGGTGGAGGAGGGTGAGAGGCTAGCCTTTGGACCTGTGGAACAAATTTCACGAGACCTTTGTTAAAGGGCCTTTGTAACCAGGTGATACCGCGAGATTTAATACAGTGACGTAATTAAAGTGCGCGAACGGAAGTGGATCTGGGCACCACGGAAAACCCATACAGTTGGTCCTTTAAGAACCAGCGGGAAAGATAAAACCAGCGGTTTCTTTTCTTTTCATGAATTGCGTCAGGCCTCCACTTCCTCTATTCTGAACCATCTGCAAACGGGCAGGGTAGTGTTTTGGACTGTGTTTTTATCACGAAGGTTATTTTTTAGTGTCAGTCGTAAACCAAACTGAGCTGTTTAAAAAGATTTGCAAAATGTTTTCTCAGTGTTGTATGTGAAAGGAAGCGGTTATATCTGTTGCTTTGAGCTAGTCTCTCATGCAATGAACGAGTCGGTGCATGCAACCTTAGTAACACTATGGAAGCTGAGTGCTCAGGATCAGAAAAGTTAGTATTTTGGTGTTACACAGGTCATGTGGATAAAGTGTTTGCAATTTGAGGTGTCGTGTTCCGGTGAAATTAATGGGCTACGAGTGTGTGGTATCATACTTGTAAATTTACAAATTAATCACCAATGGCCTTGTGAGTCAAATATTTTTGTTGCCATTTTCAGGACATGAGAAATTAGAGTCGGGTTAAAACAACTTGATCTTCACAAGCTAGATCAGCGTGTCTCCAAGGTGGATAATATTGCACATGTTGTACTACCAACACAATTTTTATTTTTAAGGTAGGTGTTTAACTTTCGTAGTTTGATGTGAAACCAGTGGAGAAATGGATAAAAGTGAGGATTTAAGGACGAAGGATGGATTCCTGTGAATGTCAAATTCTAAGTCTCAGTAAGAGACTGAAAAGGAACAGTCTGAAAAGGGAGAGATGAGGTGAATAGTGATCCAAATGCCACTAAAGGAAAGCTTTCCAATAAACAGTAGCTAACCAACTAAATGCTGTAGAGAAGTTAAACACAGTTGATGTAGGATTACAAATAATTCATTGTATTTGACAATCAAGTTATTATGTGCTCTTAAAAATATTCTTGCTTTGTATTTATAGGTGTAGTAACACTTAACAACAATTTGGTAAGTGGATAATAGAACAAAAGAAGGAATAATTTCTTCTCACTGTGCACACTCCCTGATTTTACCCAGGGTCTTGGCTTCCCATACCATTTTTATGATGATGCCTCCCAATCTTTTATCAATACCAGATTTTTCTCCTAAATTCTGGACCTGTTGGACATCTCTAGATCTAAACACCTAAACTTGAATAGCAACTGCCAAAAAGAAACTCAAAAGTTGTCACCCATCACAAACATATTCCTGTGTACACTTCTTATCTCACTAAAGGATACTGTCACTCTACTAAGTTGTTCAAGGGCATATGAGTTGATGTTCATTTTACTGATAACTAAAGAGAATTATTAAATCAATGAGATAATCATTTTTGCTTGTCATTTTCTTGCATTCGCAAACTAGATGGCTACCTCATACCTTAGGCTATCACTGTAGATCCATGTCTGATTTTTCTTTAACACCTTGATCTTAGTATAATTGATGCTGCCAAGTGGGGACTCAAGAAAGAATTTGTTAAATATTCTGGAAAAATGAATAGCATCTGTCAGTCTTCTCTTTCACTGGAGGGTAAGATCTGTTTCTTGTACCTTCAGTCTAGGACTAGAAACCTGATGAAGGGACTAATCACTACTGCAAGGATGCATTTCTGCTTGATTTCTCCCTCCCCCAGCTTTCACTACTAAAAGTGACACATATACAGAAAAGTTGATAGAATTTTATAGTAGACATTTATATACCCACCAAGATTCTACCTTCAACATTTTACTATGCTTGCTGTGTTAGTTAGCTTTTGTGTCACTGTGACAAAATATCTGATGGAACAATTTAAGGGAGCAGAGATTTATTTTAACTCACAGATTCAGATTCAGTCTATATTGATGTGGAGGGCATGGCTAAGGAGGCAGCAGGAGTGCCTGGGGAGGGCTCCTCACATAATGACAATAGAAAGCAGAGAAGGAGAGACCAGAATATTAGGCCAATACACCCTTCCAAGGCCCATCTCCAGTAACTTACTTCCACCAGGTAGATCCCATCTCCAAAGTTCCACAGCCTTCCAAAGCAGAACCACCTGCTAAGGACCAAGTATTCAAACATGAGCCTTAGGGGGCCATTTTATATTCAAACCATAGCACATGTTTTATCATTTATCTGTCCATCTATTCATCCATCCATACTTGAATCCATTTGTTTTCTGTTGAATACATTTCAAAGTAGATTGTTTATATGATTTTGTATATCATCTACCCCAACATTTCTGCTTATGTGTTTTTCCCAGTGACTTGCACTCCTGATATGGATGCTAGTTAGAAATTAGGTACAGTTTGCAGATTTTTTTTTTTCTTGTCTGCCTGGCACCTTTTTCCTAGTTGCAAATACTAGACAAAGAGTTCCAGTAGTGTTTGTGTCTCTGGATCCAGTCATCCCCAAAGTGCAATCCATTTTTCCTATTATTTGATTATGTGAATTAGTCAGTTCCATTTTTTCACTTAAGCTGGCCCAAGTTGTATTTTTGTCACTTGCAACCAGAGAATCCTAAGCAATAGTGTTTGAATCCAGAGAAATGATGAAGAGCTGACTCCATCTTGGTTCATCTCAATTTTGACTTTGCATCCCCTTTAATTTCTTTGACTTTCACTAATTAAGGATGGAAGATGGACTTCACTAGATGTGGGGAAGGAGGTAAAGGAAAGGGCAGTGTTTGTGTGATTATCAGATTTCTCACTTGTGGAACTCAGGATAGGGATGGTGCCTTTTACAGAAGGAGGAAAGAGTGAAACCGGGTTGGGAGAGAAGAGAACAAGGAAATCGGTTTAAGACATATTGAGCTTGAAGTAGCTGAGAAACTCCAAGAGTTATTATTGTTATGTGCAGTGCTGGAGAATCCGGGGCCTCATGCATACTAGGCAAATGCTCTACCACTGAACTATACCTCCAGCTCAAAGTACTATTATTAGGCCATTGATCTTAGGGAAAAATGGAGCTAGAAAAACAGATGCTGACATACTGATGATAAAGCCATGGAAATGAATGAGATCACTAAAAGACAATGTCTAAAGTAAGGAAGAATAGGTCTTAAGATAGCCTTTCCAGCCACTGTGGTGCAAGCCTGTTATTTCCAGCAACTTGGAAGGCAGAAGTGAGAGGATCACAAATTTGAGACCAGAGGCAGTGTGTGTAACTTAGCGAGACTCTGACTCAGAATAAAAAATAAAAATGGGGCTGGGAAGGTGGCTCAGTTGAAGAGTACTCACAAGGGTATATGTGA
>VMDO01003142.1:0-61147 GCA_007922755.1 Pedetes capensis
AGGGAAGATAAGAATGAGGTCAATATAAATGGACTAGAAATCGCATGTAATTGTTCTAACAAGATAGAAACAAAGACCACTACAGGAAAAGTTTCTATCTTAAACAGAAATGGAACCCAAGGACATATAGAAAAATACTACATAGTAAAAGATAGAGAAGACTTGGATGGAAAACTTAGATGGGAAGGGGGGAGGGGGGGAAACATAGAGGAGGGTAAGGGGTAACCTATATGAATAATGCTTATCAAATTGCATATATGAAAATTGTCACAACGAAAAGCATGTCAAAATGAATCACATTATGATGTACATTAAAAATTTCTAATAAAAAAATACTCTGTTTAGATATTGTTTATTCTGATACAATGTCTGTCTTTATCACATAGATCTGATACTTTATTAATTCTTTTTATTTCCCCTTGTCTAGAGAAAGCTGTAGTGACATCCATCCTTCAAACTATAAGATTAACATTGTCAAAGTACATTTTATTGTTGGGGACAATGGTAGTCAGCATTATAATCACTTCTATTTTGGCCCTTTTTGGTAGTACTAGGTATAGAACCCAGGTCTTCATACATACTAAGTATGTACTCTACTGCTAAGGTACATCCTCAGTCCCTGCTCAGGAGGGTGAATGTTCAGGCTTACAGTTTCTCTAATATATTTGTAGGCTATTCTGTGTCCCTGAAGAATACTTCCTGTTTCAGTTTTTCCTATGAGTGGTCTCTTCACCCACTATTACTTTCACTCCTCTAGTTCAGAGTAAATATTTGTATTTATGTACACCTTGGCCTTGAATTTTCTATGTCAGCCTGAGCTATGGTCTGAATGTTTGTGTCTCCCCAAAGTCATATGTTGAAGTCCTAATCCACAAGGTGATTGTACTAGGAAGGGAGGCCTTTCAAGGCTCTTTGGCAGAGCCTTCAGAATGGGATTAAGGTCCTTATAAAAGAAGCCTGAGAAAGACTCTTGCCCCTTCCACCATGTGAATACACAGCAAAAAGACAGCTGTCTAAGAATTGGGAAGCTGGCCTTCCTCAGATACCAATTCTGCCAGCACCTTGATATTAAATTTCCCAGTCTCTAGAACTGTGAGAAATAAATTTCTCTTGTTTATAAGCCACTTACTTTATGGCATTTTGTTATAGCACCCTGGAAAGACTAAGACAGCCTGGTTTCTTCTTTCCCCTTTCTAATGTTGTTGCTGTTGTTAGGTGCCATCGAGTCAGGTCTGACTCATAGCGACCCTATGCACAACGGAACAAAATACTACCCAACACTGTGCCATATACACCATCTTTTTATATTTGAGCCCATTGTTGCACTCACTGTGTTTCTTCTCATCTTGAATCCTGCCACATCAGCAAAAAGAGATCCCAGGGGCTTTACTCTATTCCCATCATTAAGGTTGACTCTACTTTGAGGAGGGAGCTCTTCCCCAGTCATTTCCTAGATGCCTTCCAGCCTGGGGGGCTCATTTTCTGGCACTATATTTGACAGTAGCTTCTCTGCTATTCATAGAGTTTTCAGTGGTTAATTATTTCAGGAGTGGGCTGCTAGGTCCTTCTCTCTAATCTGTCTTAGTCTGGGAGCTCAGCTGAAACCTGTCCACTATGGTGGCCCTGCTAGTATTTAAAATTCCAGTGGCATAGCTTTTAGCATCACAGCAATATGTAAGTCCCTACAGCACAACAAGCTGACAGACATGTGAGGGGCCCCTTTTAATAGGTCATCAAAATCTGTCTAGAAATTTCTCTTTCTCTGCCCAAACTAAGTCAGCCTGCCTACCTCATTCCCCTTTCTAATAGGTCATCAAAATCTATCTAGAAATTTTTCTTTCTCTGTCCAAATAGTATAGTTAGTAAAGTACTAAAAGGACTCCATTTTTCAAGGCAGCTTGAGTATTTGAAATCAGAGGTAGTGTTTTCTGTATTCAGGCCTAATGCTAGGGCATTGATTCTCTACCAGTGTGTCTCAGTTATTAATGAGAATGTTGAAATCTGAAGAATGTAAATGTTGAAAAAGGATTCAAAGTGAATGAGTTAAGAAACCAAAGAAGTATTGATCTTCCTAAGGATTGCTTTAAAAAATAAACCTAACATTTTTCTTTTGATTATAAAAATGATTATAACTGATTTGTTACATGTGACAATTATTTAATAATGTCCCCACATTATATAATATCTTACTTCTCATTAAGTGTTTTCACATCTCATTTAATCCTTATGACAACTTAATGTGAAACAGCATTTATTTATTTATTTATTTATTTATTTATTTTTACCGCAGTAGGGGGTTTATCCTAAGGTCTCTCAAATGCTAGGCAAGTGCTCTACCACTGAGCTACCACCAGCCCCTTTCTTATTTTTTGAGACAGGATCTCACTAAGTTGTGCAGGCTGCCTGTGACCTCAAAATTGCGATCCTTCTGTTTCAGCTTCCAGAGTTTATGGAATTACAAGTGTAGGCCACTGCTTCCAGATGCAGCAATTTTATTTTATGGATGATGAAGCAGAAGATTAAAGGAATGAAGTAACCAAAAGTCATATGCTTCTTAACAGGAGAAAGTGCACCTAGAACTTGGGTTTCAGTGTCAAATTCTGTGTTTTTCAGCTATATTCACTGCTAAGTAAACAATATCTATTAATTTCCCCTTGCTGACATATGTACTGATCCTGGTATTCACAGACTGTGGGGTGTGTGTGTGTGTGTGTGTGTGTATACATTGCATGCACTTACGCTTTAACACAGTTCTTTCTACTTCTGATTGACATTTTGGGACTTTGTCTTCCTTTCAGTTTTTAAAGATAGTTCCCAGAAAGATCTGCTGAATTTTACTGGCACAATTCCTGTGATGTATCAGGGTAAGTATGGAAGTTGAGAAAATGTGTGAGTTTTCTAAAGGAGCAGTTCATTTAATAAGCACATTTTTTGTGCCATAACATTCTCAAAATATCTGCATATATATATATATATATATATATATATATATATATATATATCTGTTCACAACTCTACTGGATCTGATATAATTTTATATTAAGTCAAAAAAGGCCTAGATAAATGTCAAAAAGTAGAGCTGAGCACAGTAGCTCATGCCTGTAATCCCAACTCAGGAGGCGAAGGCAAAAGGATCACAGGTTTGAGGCTAGAGGCAGCCTGTGTAACTTAGTGAGACCCTGTCTCAAGATGAAAAAATTTTAAAAATGGGCTGGGGGTTCAGCCCAGTGGAAGTGCACTTGCAAGGTATGTATAAGGCCCTGGGCTCAATCTCTAAGTACCATCAAAAAAAAAAAATCAGTTCTGAGGTACAAAGGAGTACATGACAGACATAGATCTGCCATTGGAGAGAGTTATCTCTGCCTTCCATAAGAAAATGCAGAGGTTTCCACCTTTTTCTCCATTACATCTATGTTCCTCTCACTTTCCTTATATAGGATGTAGCACTATTCCCGTTCATAGATGAAACTGAATCTTAGCCAGATCAAGTGATTTACCTAAGACTGTATAGTTAATGTTAGGATGAAACTTCATATTTCAGTAATTTGGAGCACAGAGGTCATTAAACATTTTAGGTTAACCTAACATGTTAAAATGCTAAGGATTTGTCCAAAAAAAGAAAGAAAAAATCACTTTCTCTATAATTAACATTTCCCATTTGTCTAGGCCTACTTACTCCTGGGGCTGGAATTTGGCTCAGTTGGTAGAGCACCACTCTGTAGTCTCTGAGGTCCCAAGGTCCATTCCTGGCACCACAAAAATGGGAGGTCGAGGCAATCCACTCCCGAGGCAATCCCTAAACAATCAGCCATTGAAAACCCCATGAGGGACTCTATGAGTCACTATGAGTCGGACATGACTCAAGGGCACCTAACGACAACACTTACTCCTAGCCTGCAGCCATATCACTGTGGCATCCGATCCTGTCAGACCTCGGAAGCTAAGCAGGGTCAGGCCTAGTTAGTACTTCGATGAGAGACGACCTGAGAACACCACGTGCTGTAGGCTTGGGAGAAGGACCCAGCAACCCACTCCCAAAAAATAACCTGCCATTGAAAACCCTATGAATAGCAGAGAAGTACTAACAATAATGTTTCTCCTGTTGTACATAGGGTTGCTATGAGTTGGACACTGACTCGATAGAACCTAACAACAACTTACCCCTGTTTTAACAATGATTAAACTTTCAGTATCATAGGAGGTTGCATCAAGTCATACTATATGTATGTACAATATGTACCAGGGAAGCTTTGGTTCCACAATATTTCTCTGAAGTAGTGCTCAAAATTTACCCATTAAAGATTCACTGTTGCTAAGCATGGTGGCACACAGATGTAATTCTAGCACTTGGGATACTCAGGCAGGGAGACTTTAAGGCCAGCCTGATCTATATATACTAAGACTCTATCTCAAAAAAATAAAAATAAAAAATTCATTCTTTTAAAATGCAAATAATTGCAGAAAAAGTAACATCCTGAATCAGTAATATATGTTGTTGTTGTTAGGTGCCTTTGAGTCGGTATCCCACTCAGCGACCCTATGTACAACAGGCAAAACACTATTGTCAGTGCTTCTGTGCTATTCATAGGGTTTTCAATGGCAGACTAATTTTTGGGAGTGGATTGCCGGGTCCGTCTCCCAAGCCTACAGCACCTGGTGTTCCCAGGCAGTCTCCCATCCAAGTAGTAACCAGGCCTGACCCTGCTTAGCTTCTGAGATCTGACAGGATTGAACGCCACAGTGTTACAGCTACAGGCTAGTAATATATAATGCTCTGCTTATTAGAAAGTCTCAGTAAATATTTGTTGAGTCATTGAATTAATTTATTTGATTACTAACGGAAGAGTTTAGGAATAAATAAAGTTTCCACGCATTTGAAGGAGGAGATGCAAAGGTTCTGAGAAGGATTTGGAAACCGAATAGGAAGAGAACAGTGAAGCTTGCTGTCTTGTAGAAAGGGTTCAGCATTGCATAATGGGAATACGTACCTAAAAGACACCAGCATTTTGGAAGACTTTCAAAGTAGGTATTTCTTTTTGGTAATTCCTAGACCAGGGTAAACCCACCCTCCTTAATTTTTCTTCTACCCCAACCAGTGATGACCTGTTGCAACCAGTGCATTTAGGTTTTGTTCTGCCTCTATGTATGTCCCACCATAACACCTCCTTTGGTTCTAAGTAGGCACTCAGGAAATGTGCAGGAATTCAGTTTGTTTTTATCTATAAGAATGTGGTTGGAGGTGAGAGCACTACCCATGAGCTCTGTGCAGAGATTGCAGAGTGAGGTAGGCACAAAAGGAATAGAGCTTGTTTTACTTTTCCTTCCTTGCTCCTCTCATGCCATGTTGTTGGCCTGTTTTCTGTATGCCTAGAGAATTTCACTCATACTTATTCCTTATCATTTGTAATCTGCATTTACCTTCAAAAGGGAAGGGAATAGGGAAAGGGAAAATGGAGAAGGAAGGAGATAGAAACTGTTCAAGGTAATTCATTCTGAGGGAAGAAGGACAATTCTTACCTACCCTAATGATTTCAGACGCAGTTGCCTATTGTATTAGTTAGTTTTTGTTTAGCTGTGACAAAATGCCTGACAGAAACAATTTAAGAAAGGAATTCTTTATTCCGGCTCATTGTTTCAACGGTTCAGTTCATGTTGGCAGGGAGGGCTTGGCTAAGGAAGCAGCAGGAACACATTGCAGAGGCACCTCACTTGACAGCAAGAGGAAGCATAAAGAGGTCAACTGGAACTGGCCTAGTAACCTTCACAGGACTGCCCCCAGTGACCTACTTCCTCCAGCTAGGTCTCACCTCCCAAAGTTCTACAGCCTCTCAAAACAACACTAGCTGCTGGTAAGCAAACATTCAAACATGAGCCGTGGGGACATTTTATATTCAAAACATAACACATTAACAGAGGAGCTTACGAACTTAAATGAGTCACTGCTTAGTAGCATTACTATGGAGAAGTAATGTGAAAGCAGAAACGGGGATCAAACCCAGAGTTTCTCTTGTGCTAGGCAAGGGCTCTACCACTGAAGCTGCCTCCCACCAAGGAAGGAGTTATCTCCCTGACATCAACTCTTGTCTTGGGGGAGTTGAACCCAGGGCCTTGTAGGTCCTTTGCAAATACTTTACCACTGAGCTGTACCCCCAGGCCCTTTTTAATTTTTTATCTTGAGATGGGGTCTTGCTAAGTTAAACAGGCTGCCCCTGGCCTTGAACTTTCGATCCCTCTGTTTCCCAAGTTGCTGGGATTACAGGTGTGTGCCACTGCATCCAGTTTGAAAAGATTATCTTAATACTACCAGTAAAAACAAACAAATAATATATTTATTTTAAAATATCACCAGTAACACAGTAACATGATCTTCATTGCCACTCTGCCTGTCTTACAACCAGGAAGTTAAGTCACTGATTTTTAAGCTAAGGCTTCCCCAATGCTACTTGCAATGCCCTTTTTTTCTTTTCAGTGCCTGTTCTTCCTTCACTTTTAACTGAAATTGTATCAACTTAGTGTGAAAACACACTAGCTATTTCCTGCTGATGAGAAAATCTTAAGTGTTATCTTTCCCACCTGTAAAAAGGGCCAGGAATACAGCCTACCTCAGAGTTATGGGCTTAAGTGAATTTTGAGTGAGTAAGATTCTTGCTATAGTCCCTGGCATATAATAAGTGCTCAGTCACTATTGGCTGGTTGCTTTATCTTTCTTCCCCCCTCCCCTTTGATTAGTATATACCAATTATAGAAAATAATGGGTTTCATTGTGGTATTTTCATATATATGCATGTTATGTATCTTGATTATATTCAACCACCATTCTCTCTGTTATTTGCCTTTATTACTCTTTTTAGTTAACTAGTTTTGTTAGTGGAGAAGGACCTGGCAATCCACTCCCAAGGCAATCCCGAAACAGCCAGCCATTGAAAACCCTATGAGGGTCGCTATGAGTTGGATACTGACTTGACGGCACCTAACAACAACAACAACAACAAGTTTTGTTAGTATAATAATAATACATGCTGAAGCTAAAAAAATTTTAAACAATTAAAAATTAAAACAATTTATACTAACAGAAACTTTCTGGATTATTATCCCTCGAAGATTATGTTAAGGTCATGATAGTACTTTTTCTTCATACTTTAGAGATATGTGTCATCTTAATAAGGTCATACCTGTGTAAACTTTATTCATAATTTATCTAACTTATTATAGTCTTATTGTAGAATTACTTTTTTTTCAATACTGAGGGGCTGAACCCAGGGCCTCATGCATAAAGTGTTCTACCTCTGAGCTGCACTCCCAAGCTCCTTTTTAGTTTTTTTATCTTAAGACAGAATCTGGCTGAGTTACCCAGGCTGCCTCTGGCCTCAAATTCTCAATCTTCTTGCCTCTGCCTCCCAGTTTGCTGAGATTATAGGTGAATACCACAGTGCCCAGCTTTAAAATTACTTTAAATCTGAGGGCTCTACCAGAAGTTCTGATTCCTTTGATGATGAATTGTTGTTGTTGTTAGGTGCTGTTGAGTCAGTGTCCAACTCATAGTGACCCTATGTACAACAAGCGAAACAGTATTGTTACTGCTTCTCTGCTATTCATAGGGCTTTCAATGGCTGATTGTTTTTTGGGGCAGAGTGGATTGCCAGGTCCTTCTCCCATGGTGATGAATTACTAAAAGCTAAACATTCAGGGTAGGCACCTAACAGCAACAACAACAACAAACATTCAGGGTAGGAGGCAGGACATTTGCTGACAGAAAAGAAGGAAGGAAGATGAGGCTGGAATATATCAATAGTGAAAAGTTACCAATTAGACAAAGGAATCATGGTTATCAGGTGCTTTGCCAGGCATGAATGCTGCTGGAGAGGGATGTTGGTGGAGGCAGCAGATTCTTTTATTTTTGTAACGAACACTGTTTTATATATACACACATACACACAATAATAATAACACACAGACACTTTCACTTTGTATTTGAGATGGGGTCTTGCCATGCTGCCTAGGCTAGTCTCAAACTTGTAAGCACAAGTGATCTTCCTGCCTCAACCTTATGGAGTACTGGGGCTACAGGTGTATGCCACAACAGCTGGCTCAGCAGTAGATTCTTAATCAACCTGGGGAATAACTTCAACAGATATTTCTTTAATGTGTAGTGATTAGAAAGTGGCTCTATCAGTGTGGGCTACCATACCAACTGTATTAGAAAACATTAATTTTTTTTCTTTTGAGGTACTGTGAGGTTGTACCCAGGGCCCTGCACATGCTAGGCAAGTGTTCTACCACTGAGCCGCAGCCCTGGCCCCACTTTTAAAGAATTTTTTAGTTTAGTTTTTTTTTTTTTTTCCTGTACTGGGGGTTGAACCCAGGACCTCACACTTGCATGTGCTTTGCAGGTGCTGGACCACTGAGCTGTGCCGCCAGCCCTTTTTTTTTTAACTTTTTGAGACAGGGTCTCACTAAATTACACAGACTGCCTCTGTTCTCGAACTTGTGATCCTCCCGCCTCTGCCTCCCCAGCCACTGGGATTACAGGCGTGCGCCACTGCGCCTGGCAAATTTTTTAGTTTTTGAGACAGGAGCTTACTAACTTGCACAGGCTGCCTCTGGCCTCAAATTCATAATCCTCCTGCCTCAGCCTCTCAAGTCACTGGTACTACAGGTGTGCACCATAGTGCCCAACCTCCACCTGCAATTTATTTTTTACATGGCCTTGAGTAATGGCTTTCAAATACTTTTACTGTGACTCATGATAAGAAATACTTTTATGCAGCTAGCTAGTTTATATTTGTATGTGTATGTAACTGAAATGTTGTACTACCTGTCATGTATTCTGTTTTGTATTCAGTTCCAGTATTATTGTCTGACACTATGGCACATGCTTATAATCCCAGCAACTGAGGAGATGGAGGCAGGAAGATCATGAGTTCAAGGCCAGAGGCAGTTTGCATAACTTAGTGAGACCTAGACTCAATAAATGAATCAATCATTCAATAAATAAATGGGCTAGAGGTGTAACCCAGTGGTAGAGCACATGCAAAGTATGCTTGAGACCCTAGGTTCAGAACCCTATCCCCCACCCTCATATTGCCAAAACCAAAACCAAACAAAATTCTCTATTTCTTTCTCTTTCTCTCTCCCTCCCCCGCCCCACACACCCTCAAAATTGTTTGTAGCCCACTAGGTTAATTTCTTTTATTTAGTTATTTTTCCAGTACCAGGGAGATTAAATCCAAGGCCTCATGCATGCTTTGCAAGCACTTTACCACTGAGTTGTATCCCTAGCCCATTTTTTACTTTTTATTTTGAGACAGGCTTTCACTAAGTTACACAGGCTGCCTCTGGCCTCAAAGTTGGGATCCTTTTGCTTCTGCCTCCCAAGTTTCAAGGATTCTAGGTATGTGCCACTGTACTCAGCCACTAGGTTAATTTGATGACCATTTATTTTCATTGACCGTTAGGAAACCCTGGTCTAGACCCTATCATCATTAGGTAGCATTTTCTGAAGGAATGTAATAATGTGTCTTGGTTCCTGTTGGTTACTTTATGGTGCTATGATTACATGACTTTATAATCATAGGGTTATCTAGAGACCAACAGATATGGGTATGCTTAAACATATAGTATATGTACCCATATGTAAATATGTAAATAAGAGCAAAAGGAGTATGGTTCTGAGAAGGGCCAAAAAATCAGTAGATTCCCAGGTATTAGAGACATTTCTATAATGTACTGATTTTCAATTCTGGTTGTACATTAGCATTACATGGGAAGCTTTTTTTAAAATGTCATCCAGCTCCGGACTGTGGTACATGCCCTCAATCCAAACAACTCAAAAATCTAAGGCAGGGGGATTGCAAGTTTGAAGCCAGAGGCAGCTTGTGCAATTTAGAGAGACCCTGTCTCAAAGTAAAAAATTTTTTAAAAAAAGGGGCTTCAGGGTAGAGCTCAGAGATAATAGAACACTTGCCTAGCATGCGCCATACTCTGGGTTCACCCTTCCAGTACCACAAAAAAAAAATGTCCAGACTCCAGTTCCATTACATCAGAAGCACTAGGGGTATGGCCAAAGCTCCTTAAGTATTTTCAGTTTCTAATGTGTAGACATAGTTGAGTATCATTGTATTTGTAGGGGTAGAAGTAAGATGGAAAAAGTAGCTTTCAGTGAAAGGAGAATTTCCATACAGAGAAAAAATTATGCAAAAGACAACTATTTATTGTTTATGTTTGGCCTATTTTCAAAATGAGTTTGTGGTAAGAGGTAAAATTCATAGTATTTACTGTATTGTGTACATATAGTAACTATTTTTATCACAGTAATTCTATGTAATAGGAACTATTATTATCTGCATTTTATAGAGGAAGAAATGAGGCATTGGCATGTTAAGTATAAGGTGTGATCAAAAGATAGGGTGAATGTTTAAATTTTAAAACATATATCACAGTACAAAACACATTGCCATTAATCCCCCTCAGAAAACTACCCTTGGCTTCAAACATAATCATCCCATTGTTACTACCACTTTCTGAAGCAGTTATGGGAGTCCTCTTTGTATCTTTAGTTGCAATGCTGTGGCTGCCTCTGAATTGATTCAAAATGTTTACCTTTCATGGTCACTTTGACCATGAAAGAAGTCACACTGTGCCAAATTTGGTGAATAAGGTGGATGAGGACACACCACAATGTTTTTATTGGACAGAAATTCCCATACCGGAAGCAGTGTGTAAAATGGAGCATTGTCATGATAGAGAATGAAACTAAAGACACTCACACAAAAGAGGACTTCCAGAACTGCATCATAAAGTGGGAAGAATGATGGGATATATATGTTTGAAGCCAGGGGGAGTATTTCAAAGGGGATTAATAGCAATGTGTCTTTTACTGTAGTAAACTTTTTAAATTTAAACATTCATTGTTTTTGTATCATACTATGTAATTTGCCTAAAGTCAAAAAGCTGGTAATGTGTGGAACTAGCCATTCTGGTCTTGAGCAGCATGCTCTTAAGTACAGCCAAAGGTTTATGCAATAAGATTATGAAAGCAGGAATAAGTGTTAAGCGATATAATAGAACAGCTAAGGTACTTTACCACATTTTAGTCTGAGTTTAGCTTTTACTTATGGTGGGTTTAGCTTTGGGCTTCCTGGCAACCAAGGCAGTCAGAGATTTTTGGCTCTTGGTAGGCATGGCCTATGTGGTTAAAATTGGAAGTCCATATGCTCAAGTTCCTATCTCACCCCTATCTTTAAATAGTTTATTTTATTGCACTGCTGTGGATTGAATCCAGGGCCTCACATGTTCTAGGCAAGTGCTTTATTGCTGAACTACCTTCGTAGACCCATTAAGTCATTTTTTTACCTTATTGTGGTTACCATTTATAGAGTCTACTTCCTCTTCTGTAAAGAATAATGGAATACTTCCAAAAGTTAGTGTTTCTTTTAATGTTTCCAAAAGATACATATCATTTACATCACTGTCTTCTGGAGTGTATTTATGTGTGAATATGAGTATGTGTAAGGTTGTTTAAAATAGATTTCTAGACCTCATCCCACACCTATTAAATCTTAGTTTCTAGAGATAAATCCCAAGAATCTGCATGGTTTTCCAGTTTCTTTTGGTAATTCTAATGTACATTCAATTTTGAGAATCACTGGGCAAGGTGATCCTTAGTTATTTTTATCTCTAAATTCTATGTGTTTAACTCAGCTTATATGTTATGTTGTTAGGTGCCATCGAGTCAGTATCCGACTCATAGTGACCCTCATAGGGGTTTCAATAGCTGACTGTTTCGGGATTGCTTTGGGAGTAGATTGCCAGGTCCTTCTCCCATTTTTGCGGTGCTGGGAATTGAACTCGGGACCTCAGAGACTGCAGCGCAGCACTCTACTAACTGAGCTAAATCCCAGCCCTATATGTTATAGTATCTGTAATTATTTATCTCCTTGAGAGCAAGTGTCAAACTTCATTTGGTTCATTCGTTCATTTTTTCACTTGTTTATTATTTGCATAAGAAACTTACTAAGCAGTTAGGGTGTTTGATACTATACTTAGTATTGGTGCTACAGAAATGAATGAGAAATAATCCTCTCTAGAAGTTTATAATGTAATAGAAAAGCAAGCTGGGAAGTATTTCATTTCAATATAGAATAAATACAAAAATGGAGATATCTACTATGTTTCAAGAAATGTATAATATCTCTGCATGGGTTGGAGGCCGAAAATTTCATAGAAAAGATGTGGTGTCCCAAACTCATAGTACAATAAATCCAGTAAATATTTATTGGATTGAATCAGATGAGCTGGTCATTTTTTTAATTTCCTCATATGTTATATTGATGTTGTAAGAGGAACATATTTCCAATGCAGATGAAATGGGAGAAATAGGCCTTGATTTACATTAATCCTTTGGATGTAAACTTGGCTGCTTGTTTCTTTTTGTTGTTGTTGTAGTTTGTTTGCTGTGCTGCTAGGGATTAAGCCCAGGGCCTCATGCATGCTAGGCAAGCACTCTACCACTGAGCCACACCCACAAGCTCTTTATTTTGAGATAAGGTCTTGCTCTTATCCAGGCTAACCTCAAACTTGTGATCCTCGTGCCTTAGCCTCCTGAGTAGCTGCCATTACAGACATGTGCAACCATACCTGGCTCCATGTTTCTTAAAATAATACCATACTATATCATAAATATAATGTGTATGTTTCATTATTATTTGAAGATGTGCTTATTTTATATCAAATAGGTCATACATACAACATACCAGTTCGTTTCTGGATTTTGGATTCTCACCCTTTTGCTCCTCCAATTTGCTTCTTGAAGCCAACTCCAAATATGGGAATCTCCGTTGGAAAACACGTAGATGCTCAAGGCAGAATATACTTGCCCTATCTCCAAAACTGGAGCCATGTAAGGACAACTTGGATTTTCTTGAGGAAGATTATTTTTTGAATATTTGTCTTTGATCCTGATAGTACAAATAACTCTTAAAGGAATATGACAAATACAAACCGCTGGTAAATAAATAAATTTATTTATGTATTTTTTGTGGTACTGCACCCCAGGACCTGGCACACACTTTGCAAACACCTTACCACTGAGCTGCATCCCAAACTCTTTTTTGTTGTTTATCTTGACACAAGGTCTTGTGAAGTTATGCAGGCTGCCTCTGGCCTTGAACTTGTGATCCTCTGCCTTTGCCTCCCAAGTTGCTGGGATTGTAGGTATGCCCCATCACGCCTAGATCACAAATATATTATAAAAAGTTAAAACTTATCAAATTTATGAAGTCAACTATGTTGATACACACCTATAACAGCACTCAGGGGCTAAGGCAGGAGAATTGCAAGTTCAAAGCCAGCCTGGGCTATGAAGCAAGAGGCTATCGCAGAGAAACAAATAAAAACAAACAAACAAATAAAAATAAAACAAAAAGTAAAAAGCACTAAAGAATAAAAGCACTAAAAGACAAACTAAAAGTTACCCAAACATTTTGAGACCATACATAGTGCACCATTTGCATGTAACAGCAATGTAAATAAACATAGATGCAATATTAAATTATTACTGCAGAAAGTTAACTCTAGTAATAGAGCATATAATGATATTGTATCCACCTCCTGTTGCTCTTGAGGAGAGTTCCTGTTACAGTTATCTGAATGTCTGTTTAAAATGCTGTATGACATTAATAACCTCAGTTCATTTCTCCTATAAATTGCACATTGCAGTGAAAAGTAATCTCCCATGGTTCTCACATATTTTTCACTGTATATAATGCACATAACATACAATTGGTTAGGCTTCCAGTGGAGAGCAGTATGCCAAGTAGTGAAGTTTTGGGGAGTCAGAAGTTATACTCAGATTTTTAGTTGTGCATGGGTTATGACCCCTAACCCCTGCATTATTCAAAGATCAGTTGTACTTCCTTTTGGCAAACAAGGATCAATTGTACTTCCTTTTGGTAAGCTGTGACGTTATACAGGTAGCATCCTTTAGCAAATTTGTATAACTTTTCCCTTTGTGTGTATTCTGCAGCCTAAGTCTGTCATTGTTGGTTTAATTAAAGAAATGATTGCTAAGTTTCAAGAGGATCTTCCCCTATATTCTGTGTCATCATCTGATGAAGCCCAGCAGGCAGACTTGCTTGCCTATATCGCAAAGATTACCAAAGGTTTGTGTTTGTCATATTGCTTTAAGAGTTATGAATTTATAATTTCTTACTAGTATTCTTTATATTCTGCTACTTGATTTCTATAAATAAATATATGTATGTGCATGTATATTCCCGTATTTAATAAAAAATTCTTGTACGTCTGTCATAAGGTATTACTATATAGTTCCAATGAAAAGCTTCTTAAAATGTAAAAAGTTATTTTATACAGATAAAATAGTTCTTGTTTTATTCAATACCACTTAATATATATTAATGATCACAAATATTTTTCCTTATACATTTCGGTAGCTTTTCAGCTTATTTGGTGTACTGGACTAGAAGATGTATAATTCTTAGTGTTTCTCATTGAGGATAAAGCCAGATATTCATGTTTGGGAAATTTCAGTAAGATATTAAGCACATTCTTTTGTATTGTAGACCAGAGCAGTAAGAATCAGAATGTTTTTGAGAATCATGGAAATCGTTTTTAGTCTCATACTTCATACCATCTAACAACAACAAAACAATAGTTTTTAAATGTTTGGAAAAATTCTTTTTAAAAGGATAACCTCTACTTAGTAGAATATTTAATATAAGACTCTTGTCTTTGTTGTATTTATGTGTTCAACAAGTATTTTTTAAGCCTATTATTGTCTAGCCCCATGTTTTCGGTCTGAGTTATTGAAGTTTGGTGCACTTTTAAAAAAGATACTGAAAAGATTTTTTTATATTAAAATATTTTTTAAGATAAACTGCTTTTATTTTTAGGTGTCTCAGATATGAATTCAAAGAGTCAGACAAATCTTGAGAATAAAACAATCAATAAAATTACTGTGGTTGGAGGTGGAGAGTTGGGTATTGCCTGCACCTTAGCAATTTCAGCAAAGGTATGTAAGTGTCATAGTTACAAATACACCTGCATTTTTAGGCAGTTTATGTTTAATATCCAAAAATAATGGCTTTATTTTGTCATATAGGTAAACTTCATTTTGCCTTAAAATGTATTACTAAGTTGACTAAAAATAATAGCTAAAGCTCTCATCAGTGTTGTTGCTTCTTAATCAGTAGTTGGTCATGGATAAACTTTTGAAACAGTGTTTTGAACAGTGGACTCATCCAAATGCAAGTGAACAGTGGACTCATCCAAATGCAAGAGAAGCCTCAACTTGACATTCATCTGACATAGTCACAAATTCTTTTGTATTTTCCAAGTTGTGCTGCTTTAATTAAACTCTTATTTAATATAAAACTTAATTTTAGCTCTTTTCAAAATTAGCATTTTTTAAAAAAGCATTGCCTCTTATGTAATTACTTTCTTTTAGGATCATAATTGCTTAGTTAATATTCTACATTAGTTTATGACTTGTTTACTTTTGATCAGTCCTTTTTTCTAAATTTTTCCTATATGAATTATTTACATAAAGGTTTAACTCCTCTTCCAATGAGGTAAAAAGTCTGCCCCTCTCCCTTCAGGGCCCAATGTCGTACTAACAGCATGTCTTGATATTTGAGAGATGTAGCCTAGATTAGAATAGCTATTTCTCTACATGTTTATTTGGTGGCTGGCACTGGTGTTTATTTTTCCATTAAAGTTTGATTGTTTTGCCACTTAAATTCTTCCCTTTCCATTTAAGAATAACATATATCTTGGAGATAGATTCTCCTTCAGCAAATACACAAGTCATTTTTTTTTAAATTGCTAGCAGAGTCTTACTGTCATTATTTGCCTGTAAAGTATCTGGATGGAAAATTTTGTCCATTTTTCTTTTTAAACAGTGTTTTGATACAAAGTACAGTATTCAAACACTGCAACAATAATAGCAGTCCAGTAGTGGTAGTAGCAACAGTAATTTAAAAAAAATATGAATAAATATAAAGCCTTTACTAACTGCTTACAAGGTACCAGGCACTTGTTTCAACCCTTGAGCCATTTTTTGCAACTCTATTGCTTAGATATAGGTATTATTATGGGTAATAAGTATTATTATCACCATTCTACAAAGGAAAAATCCAAGGTATAGGAAGGTTACCCAATTTGCCCAAAGTCATACTGTTAATAAATGGTACAACCAGGATTTGAAGACAGGTAATTGTTTTACCAGAGTTTATATTCAAGATTCTACTGTTCAAAGCATGGCTTTCAGACCAGCATCATTGGCATCTCCTAGGATTTTGTTAGAAATTCATAATCTTAGTTGTTAGCCTGCATTTTAATATAACCCCTTGTGATCCATACACTTCACTGGTCCCTTTAGTGGTAATCCATTAACATTGATCCATTAATGTTTGAGAAGCTCTTCTCTAAACCACTGTATTCTACTTATTGTTCATGATGAATATTTTCATTGTTTCTAGTCTTTTGAATATTCTTATACATATTGTATCATTTTTCACATGTATAAATAAACTTGAAGGATAATTTCTATAAGAGATTCATGGATTAAAGGAGATGTTTAGATTTTTATAATGGTTTAAAATTTTAGTAGAAATTTCCTAATTATCCCCATATCAGTTTATTCTCACACCTACAGTGTTTGAGAATGCCTGTTTTCCTACAAATGTCATTAAACTTTTAGATCTTTGTGTGCCTGACAAATGAAATTGAAACTCCTAGTTTTTGTTTTTGTTTTTGTTTTTTGCATTTCCCTAGTGAATGTGATAATAATAAAATGAATAGCTACAATTTAGAGAAGACTACTCTGTGCCAGCCCTCTGTCATTTAGTAATCATATAACCACATGATAGTGACTTGGCCATTGTTACGTAGCTAACAGATAGTATAGTGAAGTTGTTTTTAACAATTACACTTTCTGCTTAATAATCTCTTAGGTCCCTGGGTACATTTGTCCCCTGCACCCTCAGATCTACTACTATTATTGTTGGATCCTACTATGTCAAGTTGGATCCAACTCATAGTGACCCTGTGTATATAACAGAACTAAACACTCCCCAACACTGTTCCATCCCCAGCACTGTGTCAGTGCTTCTCTGTCATTCATAGGGTTTTCAATGGCAGATTGTTTTGTGATTGTTTTCTATAGTGGATTGCCAGGTCCTTCTCCTGTTTTTGTGAACCCAGGGCCTTAGAGGGTGCAGAGCAGCACTCCACCAGTTTAGCTAAACTCCAGCCCCAAGGTTACCTAGTACTTTGGAGAAAGTCCTTCCACAAACTCTTAGAAGTTTCAGCCCACTGTGCCACCAAGGGAGCCATTCACAGGCATGTGGGATATTTTCCATGAGATCTCTGAAGGGTACTGAATGATAATAGAATATGACTTTAGATTTATGGCTGTTACCCCTTTTTTTTCTTTCTTTCTTTTTTTTTTTTTTTTTTTTTTGTCTCAAAGAGAAACTTGGCATTGATTATTTTCATGCTAAGGACATGCTGAAGTAGACCCCCTAAACTGTTTCAAAATGGACATCACGATATCAAATGAAAACATAAACTCAGGAAGAATAGTAAACTTACTGAGTACACAGGGTCATCTTTGTTACTCATTCCAATCAAAAGAAACCTGCAATCTGTGGCTTCTGATTAAGCCCTGTTAGCTCCTGGTTTTTAATTGTCAAGTCTTGTTACTCAAGTTTGTATTAATTTCTTGCACACTTGTCAATATCAGTTGTGTTATTTTTCTTTCTTAAGGTGATGCATGAGGCCTCCTTTAGCCCTATTTCTTAATAAGTTTAAATTGAGTAATTGTCCATATCCAGTGTAATTCTCTTGTTTTATTTTATTTACTTACATTTTTTTGAGACAAAATCTTGCTATGTAGCCTGGGCTGGCCTTTAATTTGTAATCCTCCTGCCTTTGGCTCCTGAGTGCTGGGATTACAGGAATGTGCCGCCATCCCTGGCCTTAGCTATTCTTTATCTTACTGCACTGTACAGGGCATCGCAGATAAGATGGTCATCTTAGACCTCTCAGAAGGCACTAAAGGAGGGACGATGGACCTTGATATCTTCAACCTTCCTAATGTGGAGATCAGCAAAGGTTTGGTCATTCTGCTTAAAGATATTTGCCTTACTTGTTCTTATATTGAGTGCTAGAATCTATGTGCGTGCGCGCATACGCGTGCGTGCGTGCGTGCGTGTGTGTGTGTGTGTGTGTGTGTGTGTGTGTGTGATGCTAGGGATTGAGCCCTAGGATTTTATGCTGTTAAGTACCTTGAAGATCATCACCTAGTTCAAGTCCCTTGTTTTACACATTGGGAAACAAAGATTTGAATAAATCAGGTGACTTACCCAAAGTCACATGGATCCTGTAACTATGTTTTGCTGTTGTTGTTAGGTGCCATTGAGTTAGGACCAACTCATAGTGACCGTCTATACAACAGCACGATACACTCCCCAACAACTTTGCCATGCCTGGCACTATGTTAGTGCTCCTCTACTATTCATAGGGTTTTCGATGCCTGATTGTTTCGAGAGTGGATTGTCAGGTCCTTTTCCTGTTTTTGTGGTGTTGGAGTTCGAACTCAGGGCCTCAGAGTGTGCAGAGCAAGCACTCTACCAAATGAGCTAAACCCCAGCTCATAAATATATTAGCAAGAGCTAAATGAGCAAATAACATTCAGATTCATTCAGATTGGTCAGAAGGATTTATCCTCGGATTTACATTTCTAGATAAATTTGTTTTCTCTGATTGCTTCGTTTCTCAGATTATATTGGTTAAAAGCACTGGTTTTAGAGTTAGACAGAATGGCTTTACATCCTAGCTCTACCACATTATAACTCATATTTGTCAGATTATTTAGTCTCTCAAAAGTTCAGTTTTCTTATCTGCAAAGTGGAAATAATAATACCTACTTCTTTGTATATGTTGTTGTTGGTAGGTGCCGTTGAGTTGAGTCTGACTCACAGCAACCCTCATAGGGATTTCAATGGCTGACTGTTTCGGGATTGCCTTGGGAGTGGGTTGCGACGTCCTTCTCCCATTTTGCGGTAATTCAGAGATAAGAGCACTTACCTCGAGTGTGTGAGGCACTTGGTTTGATCCCTAGCCTCATGAAAGAGAGAGAAAGAAAAGGAAGGAAGGAAGGAAGGCAGGCAGGCAGGAAGGGAAAGAGGGAGGGAAGATTGATTTTTTTCTATTTCACCTTTTTGTGTGTGAGAGAGATAGGGTCTCACCTGTGTTGCCCAGGTTGGCCTTTAGCTCCTGGACTCAAGTGATACTTTTACTTCCTTTTTAGGAGCTAGGATTACAGGCAGGCTTCTATCTCATCCTTTTAATTAAAAAATTTGCATTTATTTTATAATGTATATACTATGTCAGCACAGATATATTTATGTAGATAAATACCACATTTGTGAATGTAGGACTGAAAATATTTTACCAGGAGTATATGATCAGAAAAAACAAAACAAAAATAGGAAGCTATTAAACAAAACATATTTCCTAAAACCTTTCTCTTAGTTTATAGGTAGTATCAGATTGTATATGCTATAATTGTTTGGGTTTCCTTTGCCTTCTTTAGTTCCTTGTATTCTATGACCATGTTTTCTAAATAAAATATAAAGACACAGTTTCACAAGTCCAAATGTACTAAGAATAGTGGTCACAAAAGTTAAACTTATACCTATCTGTTATAAGAATTGGGTATCATGGTTTAATAAACTTTTGCATCTCTGTAGGAGACAAGTTTATTTTCCTTCTCTGGAAAGAGTACTGTAGTTACTTTAATGATCATTTTGCAGGCCCATGTAGAGAATCCCTTGGGGAGCTAGATATTCTCTTGTGCCTATCATTTCCAAATATTGAAGTTCTCAAAGGACCTCTTAACTTTTCATATCAATTCAGGAGACTCTTTAGTATCTGCACCTAGAGATTGTGAGGCCATTTAGGACCTGAGGAAATTGTTTTTTTCCTCTGTGTCTCATTAACCATTAACAACTGTTGCTTCAGATATGAAAAAACAGAATCCTTGAATAGTTAGGTGGGACATGAGGTATGGCGCCAAGTAGGGACTCTGTAATTATCTGTTCAAGACTGAATTAATATACATCATTTTGGGATAACTTTTCATGTTCTTATTAATTTTGGTTGTACATTTCTGAATGCACTTTATTTTCTATTACCCGAAGTAGTTTTAAATGTAGTTTATGATGTGGAAAAGTACATTAATAATTTGGGTAACTAAAGCTAATTTGAGGGCTGGGATTTAGCTCAGTTGGTAGAGCGCTGCGCTGCAGTCTTTGAGGTCCCGAGTTCAATTCCCAGCACCGCAAAAATGGGAGAAGGGCCTGGCAATCCACTCCCAAGGCAATCCTGAAACAGTCAGCCATTGAAAACCCTATGAGGGCCGCTATGAGTTGGATACCGACTCGACAGCACACAACAACAACAACAACAAAGCTAATTTGGAAATTTTAGTATACCTCATTGTGATACGATAGATGATCTCAACTGACGCATAATCATAGAGTTGTATTTTGCTCTATTTGGATGATTAAACATTTACTATAATATTTTAGGGGGTTGGGGTTTAGCTCAGTTGGTAGAGTGCTGCTCTGTGCTCTCTGAGGCCCTAGGTTCCATCCCCAGCACCACAAAAACAGGAGAAGGATGTGGCAATCTGCTCCTGAAGCAATCCTGAAACAATCAGCCATTGAAAATCCTATGAGTGTCACTATGAGTCAGATCCAACTCGATAGCACCTAACAACAACATAATATTTCGGGGAGAAATTTACATATCATGCAATAAACATACAAACAGTTGTGCATGTGTATGCATGGACCAAATCTGGAAAAATACTAAGTAACTACTAAGAGCAGTTGCTTTAAGGCAGGTATGATGACACACACTTGTAATCCCAGCACCTGGGAGGCTGAGGCAAGAAAATTGCAAGTTCAAGGCCAGCCTGGACTATATAGCAAGACCCTTCTCAAAAAAAAAAAAAAAAAAAAAAAAAAGTGGCTGTTTCAAGAGTCAGACTGCATTTGTTTCTTCTCATAATAGCATATATATGTATTTAAATCCCTTTTTGTTATGCCAAAATACACGTAACAAAATAACCATTTAGTAACTTTGAATATTAATTCTTAAGTATATATCTGGTACATTCACAATGTGCAATCATCCCCACTATTTAATTTCTAGGACATTTTCATCACCTCAGAAGGAAACTGTAATACACATTAAACAGTTGTTCTTTACTGTCTCCTCCTTCAGGCCGAAGCAACCATTAATCTACTTTCTGTCCCTATGGATTTGCCTCTTCTGGATAGTTTATAGAATTATCTCTTGGAATCTATGGGAGATTGGTCCCAGAAACCCCACACATACCAAAAAATGCAGATGTTCAATTCTCACATAAAATGTCATAGTATTTGCTTATAACCTACTACGCATATCCTCTTGTATACTTTAAATCATCCCTAGATTACTTATACAATTACTAATTGTAATTATACAATTACTAATACAATATAAATGCTATATAATAATTGTTATACTATATTGCTTAGAGAGTAATGTCAAGGGAAAGAAAGTCTATACATATTCATTATAGTTTTGTTTTGTTTTTTTTTTTTCCTTTTTGGGTGGGGGAGTGCTGGGGAATTTTTTTCCAAATGTTTTTGATCTGTGGTTTATTGATTTCATGGATATGGGGACCTATTGTAAGTGGAATGATACAATATGTAGCCTTTTGTGTCTGGCTTCTTTCATTTAGCATAATATTTGCAAGTTTCATCCATACTGTAGCATGAGTCAGTACATCATTCTTTTTTTTCCTCAAGAAAGATCATATTTTTTGTTACAAATAATTCTACATAGGGGATTGCAATGCAAAATTTTTTTCTGTACTTATTTTAAGAATAACTGGTGGGATAAAGTAGAATTACTAGATCAAACAGTTATGTTCTTTTAAGGTTGTTTTTTTGTTTTTTTTGTTTGTTTGTTTTGTTTTTGTTTTCAGTACTGGGGGTTGAACCCAGGGCCTCGCCCTTGTGTGCTTTGCAAGTGCTGGACCACTGAGCTGCACCCCCAGCCCATTTTTTTTTTTACTTTTTTGAGACAGGGTCTTACTAAATTATGCAGACTGCCTCTGGTCTCAAATTTGTAATCCTCCTGCCTCCGCCTCTGCCTCCTGAGCCACTGGGATTATATGCGTGCACCACTGTGCCTGGCTATATGTTCTTTTAAGTTTTATAGCATTGTCCCCAAAGAAGTTGTACCAATTTATTCTCTCACCAACAGCATACAAGGATTCATGTTTCCTTTCTCTCAATTGTTCTTATATTATGTTTTAAACATACCTAAGCACTAATTGGGCTGGGATTTACATCACTTGGTAGAGCACCATTCTTCAGTCTCTGAGGTCCCAAGTTCAATTCCTAGCACCACAAAAATGGGAGAAAGACAAGGCAATCCACTCCTGAGGCAATCCTGAAACAATCAGCCTTTTAAAACCCTATAAGGGTCACCATGAGTCGGACACAACTCGATGGCACCTAACAACAACAAGCAGTAATTACTTTCTATAGCCCTACCACCCTGGCGACTGATCTCATCAGATCTCAGAAGCTAAGCAGTTTCAGGCCTGGATAGTACTTGGATAGGAGACCTCCTGGGAATACCAGGTGCTGTAGGCTTAGGAGAAGGACCCTGCAGCCCAATTCCAAAAAACAGTCATCTAAAACTGTATGAATAGCAGAGTAGCACTGTTGTGGTACTGAGCATGGCACAGTGTTGGGTAGTGTTTTATCTGTTGTACACAGGGTTGCTGTGAGTTGCGCCTTACTCAATGGCACCTCACAACAACAACAAGCAGTAATTGGTCTTTGATATGATTTTGATTACATCATTTCCTGGCTGCAGACATATTATGATTATCTCTTATCCCTTACTAATAATACCTGCCTTTTTTTTTTTTTTAGGGAAACTATATACTATGTGCTTTACATATATTCACACTTTATTACTTTTCTTACTCCATTTTATAAATGTAAGAATTAATACATACAGAGATTGTGATTAGGTTATACAGCTGATAACAAGCTGTACTGGAGTTCCACATATTCATCTGTTAACAGCTTTTTATGATTCATTCCAGAAATAGTCTGTGCATTTGCTTTCCCCCTCTCTGCTTACTCCAGGTAAATGTTGTTGTTGTTGTTAGGTGCTGCCTTAATATGCCCTTTGTAATTGCCCTTTTTACTTATTGCAGCTTCAGTCAACTTTCTTTAGAAAAGCTTCTAGAATCACCTTTTTGCCATATCACTCAGTACTCTTCATGGTCTCTATATTTGTGTATGCAGTTTGTGGTGTATCATTTTTTTTCTCTTACTGTGAAATTTTATCAATAGACATACCCTGTATTCTTCAGACAGCCCTTTCTAAAGATAATAGACAGCACAGCATACCTAGTTCATGGCTTTGGTTTCTCATGTATAGTAAATCTTGGAAAATCTTAGCCACTGCCACCCTCCTCCTCCTCGCCCTCCTCCACTTCCTCTTTCTCCCCAAACCCCCTCTTCCTCTTCCTCCTAT
Source organism: Pedetes capensis (assembly GCA_007922755.1). Classification (NCBI taxonomy): domain Eukaryota; kingdom Metazoa; phylum Chordata; class Mammalia; order Rodentia; family Pedetidae; genus Pedetes; species Pedetes capensis. The sequence continues at coordinate 23,635 of VMDO01003142.1, forward strand.
GCTCCTCCTCCTCCTTCTCCTCCTCTTTGAAGGTTTCCTATTGCTCACAGTGTCAGAAGTTCAGTCCCTGATTGCTTAGCACTGTGTTTCTAGGCCTGGAGTGAGGCAGTATATATAATGGCAGAGAGAGTGTGAGGCACAACTATTCACATCATGGTGGACAGAAAGCAGAGAGAAACATACTGGGGACACAGCAGAATCTTCAAAGGGACACTCTGAGTGACCTACTTCCTCCAACTAGGTACAACCTCCCAAAGTTTCCACAACCTCCCAAAATAGCACCACCAGCTATAGACCAAGTATTCAAAGGTGAGCCTATGGGAGACAATTCATATTCAAACTGTAACATTCTATTGTTTGCTCACATCCATCTCATAATGAAAAATGCGTGAGCCGAGCTCAGTGGCATACAGCTATAATCCCACTGACTTGGGAGGCTGAGGCAGGAGGAATGCAGGTTCGTAATTTAGCTAGACTGCCTCAAGATAAAAACTAAAAAAGGGGCTGGGGGAGTGCAGTTCAGTGGTAGAGTACTTGCAAAGTATCGATGAGGCCCTAGGTTCAGACCCCTAGTACCAAAAAGAAAAAAAAAAAAAAAAAAAAAAGGAAGGAAGGAAGCAAGCAAGCATGGAAGCATTTAGTCATCTCCAAGAGTCCCCATAGTCTTAACAGTTCTAGCATTGCTTTAAAGCCCAAGTTAAAATTCTCCTCTGAGTCTCAAGGCAACTCGTAGCTGTGAGCTTCTGTAAAATCAAAAGGAAAATCATATACTGTCAATACACAATGTTCTTGTTGCTGTTAGGTGCCATATCAGCAAAAGGAGGTTCCAGGGGCTTTACTCCATTCCTGTCATTAAGGTCAATTGCACTTTGAGGAGGCAACTTTTCCCCAGTCGTTTATTGAATGCCTTCTAGCCTAGGGGGCTCATTTTCCAGCACTGTATTTGACAATGCTTCTCTGCTATTCATAGTGTTTTCTATGACTAATTGTTCTGGGAATGGGTTGCCAGGTTCTTTTCCCTAGTTTTTCTCAATCTGGAAGCTCAGCTGAAACCTGTCCACCATGGGTGGCCTTGCTGGTATCTGAAATACAAGTGCTGCAGTTGTCAGCATTATAGCAATGTGGAAGCCCCCACAGCACAACAAGGTGACAGACACATAGGGGGCAAGACCTTAGTAGAGGTTTATTGAATTAAATTTTGCCAATGAAATTTTATTTTGATTTTTAAAACCTTGTAGTTTATACCATAGGTTTACATAATCATGCTTACACTTCACCATGTTGTTGTTGTTGTTGTTAGGTGCCATCAAGTCGAGTCCGACTCATAGTGACCCTCATAGAGTTTTCAATGGCTGACTGTTTTGGGATTGCCTTGGGAGTGGATTGCCAGGTCCTTCTCCCATTTTTGTGGTGCTGGGAATTGAACTTGGGACCTCAGAGACTGCAGAGCAGCGCTCTACCAACTGAGCTAAATCCCAGCCCCACACTTCACCATAATGCTCTTTATAACTGTATAATATTTCTTTTATTAAATTACCAACTTCCAAATGAATACTTGAAGACTCAGATAAAATTTTTGAGTTCCTTCCAAGTACAAAGAACTTAACTTCCTATGGGACAGTTTACCGAAACCTGGCTGTACCTGAGACTCATCTGAGAGGTGGCATTCTTGAGCACTATTTCCCCTTACTATTTAAATTAATTCTTCAGAATGTGAGATACTCTCCATTATTATTGACCTTCCTAGGTTATTTGTAAGCACCCAGGCTAACATCTAAGAACGGCTGCAGGGAATTGATAAAAATGGAATACTCTACTTGGTCAGAAGCAGCTTAAAGTTTAGATGAAAAGATATACATGTAAAGTATAAATAGTAATTCATAACAAGAGAGTACAGAGACAGTATATTATTAATTGCCAAAAGAATTGTCCAGACAGAGAAGACCCTTGGAGTTGAGAGAGAGAATTACTTTAGGCTGAATAAGACTGAGATATGTTCTGGGTCTTCCAGGATTGAGGAAATTTGGAATTGCAGAGAGGTAATGGAAGTGTTATCAGTCACTTAAGGACTAGATCTGAGAGATGGAAAGGTTAGACACAGCCAACTCTTGCTCTCTCAGAGCTCATAGTATGTTTGATGAAGTAGTTACACAGATGTTCATCAAAGACATAGTAAAGTGAGAAACATTCCAGATGGAAAGAATATGAACAAAAGCCAACATCAGAAAAATGAGAGAAATGGTTTCTGGAATAAATAAAGATGACTTTAGGTTGAACCAAAGGTTTATGTAAGAGAATACTAAGCTATACTGACTAATAAAAGCCAAGCCTGGTGGCACACACTTATAATCCAAGCCCTCAGGAGGCTGAGGCAGGAGCATCAGTGTGAGTTCGAGGCCAGCCTGTCCACCTATCAAGTTCTAGACCAGCCTCGGCTACACAGTGAGACTGTCTCAAAACAACAAAATAAAAAACAAACAATACTGGCTTCTAAACTCAAAGAGATTAAAAATCTTGGGAACTTGATGGGAAAATCTTATGATGGTGTCTTATGCCTGTAATCCTAGAGACTCGGGAAGTGGAGGCAGGAAGAATACAAGTTCAAAGCCACAAGCAGCCTGTGTAATTTAGCAAGATCCTGTCTCAAGGTAAAAAAAACAAAAAAGGGGCTTGGGGTACAGCTCAGTGGTAGAGTGCTTGCAAAGTCTGTGTGAGGCCCTGGATTCAGCCACCCCGTACCAAAAAAAAAAAAGAAAAATGAAAAGAAAGAAAAATCTATCTTTCGATAGAGGAAACCTTTCTTGTACTTTTAAAATCACATTAGACACCTACTGCTCTGTTTGCTCAACCATAAAAATGAGGGCATTTCTAATATTCAAAGTAGAGGAAGCTAAGAAGAGAAGACAAAAATAATTCTGGCAAGATAGATTGGGGCCAAATTGTAGAATTGTAAATTGAACTGCTTTTGCAATACTGGGGGTTGAACGCGGGGCCTCATGCATACTAGGCAAAGTATTCTACCACTGAACTGCACCCCTACCCCATTTTTTTATTTTTTATTTTGAGACAGTCTTGCTAAATTGTACAGGCTGCACAGGGATTGCAGGCATGTGCCACACAGCCTGGCTGGATTTTTAATAGTATAGCCAAGCCACCTAATCTCTTCAGGTACCAGTTTCCTCATCCTTTTTTTTTTCTTTCTTTTTCTTTCTTTTTTTTTTTTTCCCTTTGTCAATATAGGAGGGGTGGGGTTTGAATGCATATATGCTAGGCAAATGCCACTTGCCACTGAGCTAGACCCCCAGCCCCTCTTTATTTTTCATTTTTAGACAAAGTCTCCCTAAGTTGTTCAGGCTGCTGCCTCTGCCCTTCAACTTGTGATCTTCCTGCCTCAGCCTCCCAACACACTGGAATTATAGATGTTCATCACAGCACTGGCAGCTTCCTCCTCTTTATGAGGGTGTAGGACTAAGTTTCTAAATATGGCATAGTGTTTACTAGCATCTGAAGCCAGACTGTCCAGGCTCTTCTGCTTATCAGCTTCATGACCTTGAGTAAGTTATATTACTTTCCTATGCAGCATATAAAGTTGAGGTGATAACTGTCCATTCTGTTTTGTTTGTTTGTTTTTGGGTGTCCTTGAGTCAGGTCCAACTCCTAGTGACCCCCATAGGGTTTTCAATGGCTGATTGTTCCAGGATTGCTTCGAGAGTGAATTGCCAGGTCCTTCTCCTGTTTTTGCAGTGCTGGGGATCGACCCCAGGTCCTCCGAGAGTGTAGAGCAGCACTCTACCAGCTGAGCTAAACACCAGCCCATTCTGTATTTGGATTAGATTCATTGAGTAACTTTGTGGAAATCTCTTAGGATAGTACCTGGTATATAGTAAATAGCATGGCAGTGTTAGCTGTATCCCTTCCAGTTCTTGAGGTTTTTGATTCGTCACCTGGCATCCACTCTGAACCCCAGAATACAGGAATGATTTAAGAGAATTCACAAAGAACTGTAATTAAAATCTAGGCCTCAGTTTTAGGATCTACCATCATTGCAATTGTGTCAGAATATGAGCCAACATAGGATAACACATTTGCCAGTTGACACATTGCACAAGTGTTTCCTTCTAAAGCTAGTTTAGAAAATGTCCTTAGAGGGCTTAATTAAGAACATAAACCTTGGGCCAAGCATGGGATTACACACCTGTAATCTCAGCACTAGAAATTCGGAGACAAGAAGATCAGGCGTTCCAGGGCAAAGTGAGGAAAAAGACCATAAACACTGAAGTCTACTCACTGTCCCCCTGGGATGCTAATACTCATCTGTGAATGTTAACTAGACTGATGCCATTCTAGTTACTACTCCATTATGTTTCTGTTGTTTCTGATCTTGATAACATTTGGCCCTGTTTTGACGTATACTTACTATAAAATACATCGTGAAATAGTATTGTAATAAACAACAACAAAAAAAGCTAAGATCTTTATTTTAATTTGGAGATTTTTCAAACCAGTTTCTTTCTCTTTGGAGTAGGATCATTACTAAATAAACAGATGAAAGCAGCAGTGCTCCACTTGGAGAAGCCAGAGTAATGGCCTAGACCTGTGCCTTCTAGCCTTCTTCCTACTTTTTTTCTTACTCCTCCCACATTGCCTCTGAGTCACTTTCAAGGAATTCTAGGACTTCTAACCTCATAATTTAGAAACAGGTGACATAATTGATTATGGGTTCATTTTGCTTAGAGCACATTATTTATTTTTTCTTAAAAATTGTGAACTATATAGGAAACTCAGTTCTTGCTTCTAGGTTCTGGTTCTATAATTTATTTTCGTTTATCTTTATTCTGCCTTCTCCCTTTTTTGAGACAGAGTCTTACAGTGTAGCCCAGGTTGGCTTCAAACTTGTGGTCTTCCTGCTTCTGCCTCCCAAATGCTGGGATTACAGTAGTGTGCCACCATGTCTGGCCCTGGGATATTCTCTTGCTCTTAGCCCTCAGCATTTGGTATAATTAATCTGGGAGCAACTATGCCTAAAAGTTATTTGTAGAAAAGAAAAACTTTTATATCATGATCTAGGACTGGATGAAAGCCCATATTTTGAGCTCAGACTGTTTCTTTTTATTCATTAGATTTGTCTGCCTCTGCTCATTCCAAGGTGGTGATCTTCACAGTCAACTCTTTGGGTAGTTCTGAGTCCTACCTGGATGCAGTGCAGAGCAATGTGGATATGTTCAGAGCCCTCGTCCCAGCTCTGGGACATTACAGTCAGCATGCTATACTACTTGTCGCGTCTCAACCAGGTAAAAGGCTTTATTTTAAATTAATTTTATGGTACAGTGGATTAGTAGAATTGCCATTACTGATAAAAGCCATAAAACTTTAGATGTTAAAGGGATAGATATCTAGTAAATTGCTCATATAGTGAACAATATAGTGTTTCCACATTCCATCAACCAGTTACTTCTTATGACTGTTGTTAACTAGATTACCACTTAAAACTTTTTATGAAAAAATGTGGTATTATGCTCCAGTTGTTAGCAATATTTTCCTTAGTGAGAAATTGGTTAAACCTCCAAGAGAAAAATGCAGTGACTTATGTGAAAGATACTTTGTTAAATCAGAAGTATTATAACATGCTAGTGAACATACTAACGTATTTTTTAACATTTTGCATTTCTCAAATTGTTTAGAAACTAATTTGCTGAAAAAAGAAATATTTTCAGTGAGTTAGTTGGTATTAGACTAAAATTAATTAACACATTTTAAAAAAATGATCCCAATATAGGATTGCAGTGTGCATTTCACTTGATTTTCTATAGTAATTGGTTCAGGGACATGGGTCTTTTTAATTTGTGACATCCTTTTTGCATGTAAGAAAAAAAGTAGTTGTGTTTTTTTTTTCCAAAATGCTACACTGCATTTGGTTGTGGTATGTGAATCAATATTTTAATTTAAAAATAGAGACTCAGCCTAAGATAAATGTAGAAGAGAATTTCATCAATAAAACAAAATTATTATTTTCTAGCTTTCTATACCTAGTTTTTATCTTTCTTAACTATTCTACGAAATTATTTTCCACCCCTAAAAATTTCAGTTTAATGACAAAGTTATATAAAATCTTTTTGAAACCTGGTTAATTTCTTTAATATACATTAAAAATATTGCTTAGTGTGATGGCACATGCCTATAGTCTCAGCACTTGGGAGGTAGAGAGAGGAGGAGCATGAGTTCAAGGCCAGCCTGGATTACATAGCAAAACCTAGTCTCAAAAAAAAAAAAAAAAAGCAAACAAAATATATGTATAGGTATGTATTTGTGTGTGTATGTATATATGTATATATTTCACAAATGTATACACACACACACACACACACACATTTGTGTCCCCCACGTGTCTGTCAGCCTGTCAGCTGTAGGGGCTTGCATGGTGTTGTGATGCTGAAAGCTATGTCACTGCTATTTCAGATACCAGCAGGGCCACCCATGGTGGAGAACTTCAGCTTCTAGACTAGGACCAGCTAGGGAGAAGCACCCAGCAGCCCACTTGTGAAACAATTAGCCATTGAAAACCCTACAAATAGCAGAGAAGCACTATCAAATATAGTGCCAAAAAATAAGACCCCTGGGGTGGAAGGTTTTAAAGAAACAATTGGGAAAGAGTTGCTTCCTCAAAGTAGAGTTGACCTGAATAACAGAAATGGAGGAAAGCCTCTGGGACCTCCTTTTTGCTGATGTGGCATAATTCAAAGTGAGAAGAAACATATTGGCTGCAACATTGGGCTCAAACATAAAATGATTGTGTGCATGATATAGTGTTGAGTAGTGTTTCCTTGTATTGTACATAGGGTAGCTATGAGTCGGATCTAACTCGATGGCACCCAAGAAACAACATGTATTTGTGCATGTGTGTATGCCACATATTTATTTATATATATATATGTCTGTATATGTTGTTGTTACATGCCATTGAGTCAGGTCTGACTCATACAGACCCTGTGTATAACAGATTGAAACACTTCCTGACACTACGCCATGCCCAGCACTATTGTCAGTGCTTCCCTGCTGTTCATAGGGTTTTTGGTTGCTGTTTTGGTAGTGGGCTGCTGGGTCCTTCTCCCATACCTATAGACCTGGTATTCCCAAGTGGTCTCCCATCCAAGTACTAATCAGACCTGACTCTGCTTAGCTTTCAAGATCTGATGCCAATGTGGCGTGTGTGTGTGTGTGTATACACATACATATATATGTCTGTATATATGTGTACATATATGTGTGTATATATGTGTACATATATGTGTATGTATACTCACATATATACATATATATGCATATATATACATATATACACACATATATACACATACATATACATATATACATATACATATGCACATATATATATGCACACATATTTATAATACCTCTTTGCATTTAGGACTTCAGAAAAGTATATAGAAGCTCTAATATATTTTACTTATTAAAATAATAAATATTTTATTTGTGAGCTAGGCTAGAAGTATATATTTTAAAATCTTTGTTTTTACCTTTTGTGCAACATTTAGTGGAAATCATGACTTATGTGACATGGAAACTCAGTACATTTCCTGCAAATCGAGTGATTGGAATTGGATGCAATCTGGATTCACAGAGATTACAGTATATTATTACAAACGTTTTGAAGGCACAGACTTCAGGGAAAGAAGTGTGGGTTATTGGTGAGCAGGGAGAAAACAAAGGTAAGAAGTACATTTTTGTTAGTTACAATGATAAGTTACCAGTGGTCATTGCATTCAGATATATCTGGGCACTTTAGAATTGTGGCACTTACTTGGCTTTTGTTTCATATCTGAGTGCCTTGTGTATAATAGCCCCTTACATAGACCCTTCAATATATGTCATTCTCATCATGATATTTTTTCTTAAGCTTCAGATGAGCAAGACCCTTTCTTTGGTCAGGTTTTATATTATTTTTATTGAAATTCAGAGTCTAGGATTAATTTTAGTTTTCCATTTAAACTTTTAAATACATCTAAAGCATTTACAAAGGGCTGGGATTTAGCTCAGTTGGTAGAGCGCTGCGCTGTAGTCTCTGAGGTACTGAGTTCAATTCCCAGCACCACAAAAATGGGAGAAGGACCTGGCAATCCACTCCCAAGGCAATCCCGAAACAGTCAGCCATTGAAAACCCTGTGAGAGTCACTATGAGTCATCAGATACCGACTCGACGGCACCTAACAACAACAACAACAAAGCATTTACAAAACTCTAATACTCACCCTCCTTCTTCCTAAATACATACTCCTGTTTCTTAACTTTTTAAAAAGAATTTTTACCAGCCAGTTGATCTCTCCCTACCTCTAAAAGCCTTCAGTTGCAGTTTCTTGGATGAGGAAGCCACATTTCCTATCCCAAAAGAAAAATTTCCCTGTGACTTGAAAATCTTGTCCTTTACTCCTTTATTATTTTGTGTTAGAAAGCCAGGCTGGCCAGGTGATCACAATGCTGTTTACTGTCATCTTTTGCATTTTTATTCATTTAAAACCCTTTGACTACAATTGGGGCACATATGTCAAAAAGTATGTATGAATTTGATAAAATCATGGGAAGGAAGTGGTGGAAAAGATATTTTCCAAACTCATATTGTGCATCCCAGTTATTCTGCTAATCTGTTCTTGTTTTGTTCATTATAATGAAAAGTTTCTGGAAATAAAATACTTATTGTATGATATTTTGATTAGAAATTGGTAGTCAAAGGGTTAAACAAGTATATGGCCCAGAGGTGGTGGTACATACCTCTAATCTCAGCACTCAGGAGGATGAGACAGCAGGATCATGAGTTCGAGGTCAGCCTGGGCTACATAGTGAGACCCTGTCTCAAAAGACAAAAAACAAAACAAAAGTAAATATGTATAGGAGTGTCTAATTTCTACTCACTATTAGGTGCTCATGTGATATAAAAGAGGTATAGGGCAGTCTCTTCCTTCAATATGCTTTATATTAGAAAGATAAGAAAAAATTTATCAAATATTTTAGCTAACAATAGGATAATATTTGATTAAGTGCCAAAATGAATATTATCAGTTTATAGGGCTTAGATACTTATAAGTGAGCATTTCACATGGGTTGAAATCACTAGTACAAAACCCTATTGACTGTCTAATCAAAGAGTAAGATAGGAGACTAGAAGCCTCCTCCATGTGACTCTGTGAATGAGAAGAGTCAAGGTAACAAAGGACAGATTATATTCTAAAGAGAGAAAAGCATCAGGAATCAAGAGAAATGACAAAACTGCTAAAAAGCACAAAGAAACAGAAGGGTGAAGAAGAAAAAAGTAGGAAACAGTCCACAGCCCCAACTCCTCCTCCTTGAGAGGTAAGGGAAGCCAAAGCCAAAGCCATAAGAGAAGCCAGGAAGCCCCGATGACAGTAGACTGGCAGTCCTAACCACAGAAGAAATTCACAGTTCTAGCTAGCCTTAAATCCACTGGGGGCCTTTGACAGGGACTGCTACATGGCAGGCTAGCCTTGGAGAAGGAATCTATTGCATCACTCCCCCTATCTTGGAGTGCCAGTCACAAGTCAGAGAGCCTGGGGACACCCTGGATAGTGTCTGGGTAGGCAAAGGCCATGAGAAGCAGTCTTGGAGAGGGGAGTGTCAAATATATACCCGCTGAGAAGTTTAAACATCAGGGAGTTCAGGCTGTGTGGCCTGTTATTCCACCCTCTATGCTAAGGAGCAAGCACTCTCTCCTGAAAATTTTTGCAGAGACTAAGAGCTCTGAGCTGGACTGCTTGGGCCTCTGGAGCTGCCTTTCTGCCACGTATGATTTGCTGTTTAATGGGACTGAGAGATCTGAGCTTAGGTTAGGAGGATCCCTCAATATCCCCAGGCTCCTAAAGGGTGGTTTACTGCTAGGCAGGATCTGAAAGCATTGAGACCACCAGGCATAGTGCAAAGTTCCCTCTGCTCTCCCTCTCCAGTGCAGATCTCAATGCTCTGTTGGTCGCCCCCCCCCCACACACTCTTCAGTGTACTTGGGATCACCTCAGCATGGACATTTGCTGGCCTTAAGTGCAAAAACTGGGGGCCTGTGGAGTGAGTGGGAACTTGCACAGCCCATAGGCCACAGAGTTCACTGGGGCCAATAGGTGCTCCCCATATGAAAAGAAAAAAAGTACATGCAGCCCAGAAGCTGACAACTGGCCCTTGACTGGCCTAACCCTCAGTCTACATATAGCACTAGCCTGAACAGTAGGGACTAAAAGACTCCAGGTATGACTCACTACCCACTCATCTACCAGATTTCCATGCTAGTGGACCTGGAAAGCATCTCAGATTCTTTGTATTTTCTTTTCACTTTTTTTCCCTCCCTCCTTCTCTTCTGCCCTCCCTTTCTTCCTTCCTTCTTTCTTTTCTTTTTTCTATTTACTTTTTATTTTTACTTGTTTTTACTGTTTTGTTTTTTAAAATCTTGTTTTTCTTTTTTATTCCTTTTCATAGCTTTATCTAATTTATTTACATGTTTTTTTTATTTTGTAATCAGATTTTTAAATCTCTTGCTGGTTTCTCTTCCTCTTCTTCACAAGCTTCCATTTCTCCTTTTCTTCCATAATCTTGTTTCTTCTCTTTTCCATTTCCTGCCTCCCTCCATTACCTTATTCATTTACTGTTATTATTTTAGCATTTATTAACTTTTAACTTCATAGTTTATTCTATATTATTCTTGCCATTTTCTTTTCAATGGTAATTGGTGGTATAGTACTTAGCTTTAATTGATTTTAATTGTATTTTTATATCTGGTTTATTTTGGTGCTGTTGTTAATGACAGTTTGTTTTCACCTCTCTGGTACTAGGGATTGAGCCCTTAAAGAGTTGGGGCTCACTGCAAAAGGAGGAGGGAGGGATCTAGCAAAAGGAGGAAATCCTGGGAGAGGAGAAGGGGGAGAGGAGGAACTAGGAGGAATGAGGAATGGGGGAGGGGGCGACCTTAGGGTGAACAGCTCAACTTTAATAGTTCTGGAAATAATTATAACACCAATGATACCAAAGAATGGTAATAATACAGATGAGTTAGAAAATTCATGTAATAGCACCAACAATGTAAAATGATAGTTTACTATAGAAAATGTTTCAATCTTAAACATAGTTGGGATCCAAGGACATATAGAAAAATATTGCCACAAAAAGACATGCAAATGGAAGAGAGGTCTTTGGTGTTGCGGGGGTAGGATGTGGGAGGAAGTGCACAAGAGGGTAAGGGGAAACTTATTTGTGCAATGTACAACAAAATGCATATATGGAAATGTCACAGTGAAATGCATGTCAGAATGAAACACATTAAGTTGTACATTAAAAATTTCTAATTAAAAAAGAGTTGGGGCTCACTAAGGAGATCCCCAAACAGAACCATAAGAGATACCATCCCAACAGATGGCTCATATCGCAACTTTGAAACACAAGAAATATGAAAAAGCAAGTCAATATGACTCCTCTAAAAGTTAAGAAGTCCTCATCAACTGAATCAAAAGAAAATAATTGAAATACCAGACAAAAAATTTAAAAATCTAGTTTTTAAAATGAGTGACCTCAAAGAGGATTCAATTAGATGAATGAAGTAAAGGAACCAATTTAATACATGGACAAGAAATTTAACAACTTAGATGAGAAATTCAGAAAGAGATAGAAATTACTGGGGCGAGGGGAAACTTGAAATGAAGAGCTCAATAAATCAAATAAAAAACTCAATAGAAAGCGTCATTGATAGATTACCCCAGGTGGAAGAAAGAATGTCAGGGATTGAAGACATGGTTGAGAGGTTAGTATGTTTAGGGTAGTGATAAAGGGAAAGAAAACCCAATCATGACCACAACTTCCAACACCTCTGGCACATGATTAAGAGACCAAACCTGTGAATCTCTGGTGTAGAAGAGAGAACCAAGATACAGACTACAGGCATAGGAAATATCTAACCAATTATAGCAGAAAATTTACCAAATTTAGAGGAAGGAATGGACATCCAAGTACATGAGGCATTTAGAACCTCAAATAGACACGACCAGAAAAGAACCTCTCCACGTCATATCATAGTTAAAATCTGAAGAGTACACAATAAAGAAAATACTGAAAGCTGCAGAAAAGTACCAAGTTACCTACATGACAAACCTATCAAAATAATAGACCTTTCAGCAGAAACCCTAAAGGATAGGAGAGCATGGATTGATATATTTCAAGTCCTCAAACAAAACAATTGCCAATGAAGACTACTATATCCAGCAAAGTTAATAAATGAAAGCAACTAATGGCCACTAAGCCAACATTGTGGAAGATACTTAAAGGAATACTGTACGCAGAAGAGGAAGAAAGATATATAAGCATGAGTACCTAGGAAAGAGTAAACCTCATTAGTTGAATAGAGAAAGAAGTAGGGAAAATTCAAAAACATTAACTCAGTAAACCAGTAGACCTCTAACATGAAGAAGAGAGAAGTTAGTACATACCTTTCAATAATAACCTTAAATGTAAATGGTCTTAACTTTCCAGTTAACTTTCTGATTAGGTGAATGGACTGAAAAACAAGATCCAATTATTTTCTAAGAAACTCACCTCACTTGCAAAGACACATACAGACTGAAAGTAAAAGAATGAAAAATGATATTCCATGCATTTGGAATCTGAAAGCAAGCAGGACTACCTATACTCATATCTGACAAAGGAGACTTCAAGCCAAAATCAGTCACTACATGTTAATAAAGGGAACAATCCATCAAGAATATATAATGATTATAAATATATATCCACAAAACATTGGTGCACCCAGTTTCTTTTTTTTTGTTTGTTTTTTTGTTTTTTTGAAACAGGGTCTGAGTAGCGCTGTTGGCCTGGAACTCACTGTGTAGACCAGGCTGGCCTTGAACTTGTGGCATTCCTCTAGCCTCTGCCTTGTGAGTGCTGAGATTACAGGCGTGCACCACACCATGCCCAGCTAAGTGCACGTAATTTCATAAACACTAGTCAACATAAAGGGACAGAAAGGTTCAGACACAATAATAAGTGACTTCAGTATGCCACTTGAATCAATAGATAGATCATCCAGACAAAAGAAACAACAAAGAACCAGAATTAAACTGTACCATAGATCAAATGGATTTGAGACATTAATGAAATGTTCCATCCAACAGCTGTGTAAAACACATTCTTCTCAGCAGCTCATGGAACTTTCTCCAAAATAGATCACATTTTACTCCATAAAGCAACTCTTAACAAATAAAAAAAGCTATAATTTCATGTATTTAACAGATCATAATGGAGTAAAATTAGAAATCAGTAGCAAAAGAAATCCCAGAAACTACAAATACATGGAAATTGAACAATATACTTATGAATGATCAGTGGATCATTGCAGGAATCAGGGAGGAAATTTAAAAATTCCTAGAGTCCAATGAAAATGAAAATACAACAGAACCTTTAGGGTATAACAAAGGCAATTCTAAGAGGGAAGTTTATAGTCATATGTGCCTACATTAAAAATTCAATAAGATTGGAAATAAATAACCTAATGGTACATGTCAGGGTCATAGAAAAACATGAAGAGGTCAAACCAAGAATTAGTAGACAGAAATAATAAAAATTAGGGTGAAAATTAATGAAATGGAGACTAAAAAAAAAATAAAATACAAAGGATCAGTAAAACAAAGACTTTGTTCTTCTAAAATGTGAACAAGGTTGACAAACCCTTAGCCAAACTAACCAAAATGAGACAGAACACTCAAACTAATAAATTAGATGTGAAAAGGGGGACATTACTACTGATACCAATGAAATCCACACCTCAGTCCAGCTGCAGCCTAGGATCCAGGGGTCCCTGAAGGCGGGTGAGGAGTTGGCGATGGGTAACAGACAAAGCAGCTCGGAGGCAATGTGGATCTGTTCCAATTTATTTTTCAGATAGCTGAGTGTTTTATACAATCTTTTTAGGCTTAGGTCATGTGAGCAGTAAGAATGCACATGCAGTTATCTGTGAAACAAAGTTTCACAAGCACCTGTTAATCATAACAGCCCATAGTTCAAAGCATAAACTTTATTTTTAGATAACAAATACCCGGAAGGTCCATCTCTTCTCAGGCTTTTTATAAATGATAAGCTATAATAGGGTGTTTGAACTCTATCCTTATTTATCACTTTAGCCCCTTGCTCATTATATGTTTCTATGTAAGGTAGTGGAGGGTCAGGCTCACCAAAACATCAGCCTTTACTTTTTTTCTATAGCTGGGAACCAAGGTCTGCCTTTAGATAGATAAGCCCCTCTCCATGTTGTGTATCCACTCTTTTCCCCAGCTGGGAGCCATAAATTGTCAAGGAGACTTTTTGTACTGTGGGAACAGGCCTGTGTATTCTTTTAATTGCTCTATATTTTCTTTGTAAACCTTAGCTATCATAGATGGGGCCACTTCAATCCAATTAGGGGCTAACAACTCAGCTTGCTGCAGCTGAAGCATAAATCACTTAATGTTTGAGTTCCAGGGTGGAAATTGCTGATCAGCTTTAACTAGAATATTGTCCACATAACCTTTGCAATTGGAGGTCATTTCCACTAATTCATTTACAAATTCCCCCAGTAATGTCATTCTTTTAGCATTTGTTTCATTAAGAGTTTAATACAATATTAGTTATGAGTATTAGTCCTAAACATAAAGTAATTATGTATATAATAATTAGAAGCAGTAATCCTATTCCTAGAAAGCAAAAAGCACATTTTCCTTTTCTTCATCCCCATCCATTTCTTGGAAGATGAGTTCCTTGAACCCCTCTTCTCCATATCCGGACCTTGTCATACAATATGGTTAGAAATAGCTGTGGCAAATCCAGAAGATCATTAGGGAATACTGTGAAAATTTATACTCCCCAAACCCTGGAAAATCTGCCAACCATGATGGGCACACCTATAATCCCAGTACTTAGAAGGCTGAGGCAAGAAGATTAATGCAAGTTCAAGGCCAGCCTAGGCTACACAGCAAGCTCCTGTCTCAAAAAAAAAAAAAAAAAAAAAAAAGGAGGAGGGGAAAGAAATGAAACAAATAAAAAAAACTTATAAAATCTAGAAATGGACAAGTTCCTCCACATGTATTACCCACCAAAATTAAATCAATAGGATACAAACAACTTAAACAGATCTACAATGAGCAATGAGATTGAAGCACTAATGAAGCATCTGCCAGGACCAGATGGAGTCACTGCCTAATTCTATCAGACTTTTAAATAAGAATTACCATCAATTCTCCTCAAAATATTCCATAAATTAGAAAGAGAAGCTGGACACATTGGCTCACACCTGTAATCCCAGCAACTTGGGAGGCAGAGGCAGGAAGATTGCAAGTTTAAGGCCAGAGGCAGCCTGCATAGCTTAGTGAGACCCTGTCCCAAGATAAAAAATATAAAATAGGTTTGGGGTGCAGCTTAGTGGTAAAACGCCCACAAAATCATGCATGAGGCTCAGGGTTCAACTCTATAATACCACAAAAGAAAAAAAAGAAGGAAGGAAGGAAGGTTACCAAACTCAATCTATTAAGCCAGTATTGCCTTGATACCAAAATCACATAAGGACACACAGGGAAAGAGAGAAGGAAGAAAGGAAGGAAGGCAGGCAGGCAGGCAGGCAGGCAGGCAGGCAGGCAGGCTGGCTACACACCAGTTTCCACACATTAAAAATATTGTACACCATAACCACGTTGGATTCATTCCAGAGATGGAAGGATGGTTCAACATACATGAGTCAATAAATGTAATACAGCACATAAATAAATAGGCTCAGGAATAGAAATCACAGGATCATCTCAATAGATGCAGAAAAAGCCTTTGACAAAGTTTAGCATCCCTTCATGAGGAAACTAGGGTTAGAAGGAATATACTTCAACATAATAAAGGCTATATACAACAAACTTACAACCAACATCACACCAAATGGGGAAAAACCAGAAAGCATTTCCTCTAAAATTAGGAATGACACAAAGGTATCTACTCTCTCCACTCTTATTCAGTGCAGTGCTTGAAATCTTAGCTACAACAATAAGGCAAGAAAAAAGAAAAGGGATCCAAATAGGAAATGAAGAAGACAGATTATTCCTATTTGCATAAAATTTGATCCTTTGCTTAACAGGCTCTACCAGAAAACTCTTTAGATCTAATTAACACTTTCAGGTAAGTAGCAGTATACAAAATCAACATACAAAAATCAGTAGCTTTTCTATATGCCAGTAACATATATGCTGAGAAAGAAATCAGGAAAACAATCCCATTGACAATAGCTACAAAATAAATACCTAAAAATAAACCTAACCACAGAAGTGAACTCCTACACATTGGTCTTGCTGTGGGGGCTTGCATGTTACTGTGATACTGAAAGCTGTGCCACTGGTATCTCAGATAAGAGCAGGGCCACCCGTGGTGGACAGGTTTCAGCTAAGCTTCCAGACCAAGACAGACTAGGAAAAAGGACCCAGCATCCTACCCCAGAAATAAGTAGCCATGGGAAACTTTATGAATAGCAGAGAAGCACTGTCAAATACAGTGCCAGAGAATGAGCGCCCTCAGGCCGGAAGATATTTAAGAAACAACTGGAGAAGTTTCCTTCTCAAAGTAGAAGTGACATTAATGATGGGAGTAACACCAACATGGAGTAAAGCCCTTGAGACTTCCATTTGCTGATGTGGCACAACTCAAAATGAAAAGAAACATAGTGACTACAACAGTGGGCTCAAACATAAAACGATTGTCTACATGGTACAGTGTTGGGTAGCATTTCGTTCTGTTGTACATGAGATCACTACGAGTTGGACCTGACTCACTGGCACATAACAACATCAGCAAAAAGGTGAAAGACCTGTGTAATAAAAACTATAAACACTTAAGTCAGGCATCACAGTGCATGCCTGTAATCTCAGTGACTGAAGAGGCTAAAGCAGGAGGATTGTGAGTTTAAGACCAGAGGCAGCCTGTACGAATGAGTGAGGCTATCTCAAAATAAAAAATTGGCTGGGGGTGCAGCTCAATGATAAAAGTGTTTTCCTACCATGCACAAGGTAGGCTTGGGAGAAGGACCCGGCAACCCGCTCCCAAAAATCAATCTGCCATTGAAAACCCTGTGAATAGCAGAGAAGCACTAACAATAGTGTTTCACCTGTTGTACATAGGGTCTCTATGAGTCGGATACCGACTCGACAGCCCCTAACACCACCACCACCACCACCACCATGCACGAGGTCCTAAGACCAACTTCCCAGTACTACACACAAAACAAAAGTATAAAATACTGAAGAAATAAATTGAAGGAGACAGTAGAGGACAGACCTCCCATGTTCATGAATTGGCAGAATTAATATTGTGAAGATGACTATTTTGCCAAAAGCAATCTACAGTTTAATGCAATCCCCATCAAAGAAAATTCTGGAGGTATCACAATATCTGACTTGAAATTTTACTATAGAGCCGTAGTAACAAAAATAGCATGGTACTGGAACAAAAGGACACATGTAGATGAATGGAATAGAATAGACATCCCAGAGCTACAGTTTTGCGTTTCTCAACAAAGATACCAAAACATACATTGGAGAAAAGATAGCCTCTTTGATAACTGGTGCTGGGAAAACTGTATTCCGAGGTAGGAGACCTAAACTAGATCCCTATCTCACACACACTCTGTTCAAAATCAATTCAAAATGGATCAAAGACCTTAATATAAGACCTGAAACTCTTGAAACTCCTAGAGGAGGACATCAGGAAAACACTTTAATATATGGACATGGACAGGGACTTTCTGAAAAAGACTCAAATAGCCCAAGAAACAATAGCAAGTCAGTGAGATTGCATGAAATTAGAAACCTGCACAGCAAAGAAAACAATTACCTAAGTGAAGAGATAGCCCACAGAATGGGAGAAATCTTTGCCAGCTATTCATCTGACAGGGTATTAATATTCAGAATACATAAAGAACTCAAAAAATTAAACAACAAAAGAACAAATAAGCCAGTCAGTAAATGGGCAAATGAATTGGACAGTTCTCTGAAGTACAAATGACCAATAAGTACATGTAAAAATTTTCGATATCCTTAGCATCAGCAAAATAGAAATCAAAATTGCACTGAGATTCCATCTCACTGCAATACAAATGGCTGTCTTCAAGAAAAACAACAAAAACAAATGCTGGCAAGGATGTAAAGGAGAAAGGAACCCATATTCACTATTGGTTGGCATGTAAATTAATGCAGTGACTATGGAAATTAATTTGAAGGTTCCTCAGAAAACTAAAAATAGAACTATCATATGATCCAGCTATACCACTTTTGAATATATACCCAAAGGTAACAAAATCAGTGTCCAATAGAGATACCTGCAACACCCATGTTCGTTTGGGCACTATTCACAATAGCCAAGTTATGGAATTAGCCTAGGTACCTATGAATGGATGAATGGAGATATTGTGTGTGTATATGTGGGGGTGAGGGGAGTTTTATTTGCAGAATCATGGACAGAACGGAAGATTAGCACTTTAAACTAAAATAGTCCAGACTTAGAAAGACAAATGTTGTATGTTTTCTTATAGGTAGAATCTAGGTTTAAAAAAAGAAAGACATGAAAGTAGAAGGGTTTATTTGGGAAAAGGAAGAGTAATGGCAGTAGGAAAGAGAGAGGATGAGAAAGGGCAATGGGAATTGAATATGATTGAAGTACATTATACACATAAATGAAAATGTTACAGTGAAACCCTTTATTTAGTACAATTAATATATGCAGTACTATCATGTCGTCTAATCCTGTCAGATCTCAGAAACTAAGCAAGGTCGGGCCTAGTTAGTACTTGGATGGGAGACTGCCTGGGAACACCAGGGGCTGTAGGCTTGGGAGAAAGACTCGGCAACCCACTCCCCCAAAACAGTCTGTCATTGAAAATCCTATGAATAGCAGAGAAGCATTAACAATAGTATTCCTCCTTTTGTACACAGGGTCGCTATGAGTCAGACACCCACTGAATGGTACCTAACAGCAACAACAACAACAATAAAAATTAAAAATGAGTAAATAAGAAAAAGATGAAAAAACAAGTGAAATTTGAATACTGGTCTGACTCTAAATCTGTGCTTTCTCGCTGTCACTTGTTGTTAGGTGCCATTGAGTCCTGTCTGACTCATAGCAACCCTCATAGGGTTTGCAATGGCTGATTGCTTCAAGATTGCCGTGGGAGTGGATTGCCACATCCTTCTCCCATGTTTGCGGTACTGGGAATTGAACTTGGGACCTCAGAGACTGCAGAGCGGCGCTTGACCAACTGAGCTAAATCCCAGCTCCTTGCTGTCACTTAGATAATTTTATTGTAAACATTTAGTACAGTGTCTGGCACAGAGTAAATATTCAGCAAATAGTAGCATAGGATTGGCAAGATAGTGATGCACTGAAAATTGGGAAAAAGGACATGTAAAACAATGCTTTGAAGTAAAGCAACATTAGAATTTGGAAGCCATTACAAGAATAGAAGTTGTATAAGTAAAATTACCAGTTCTTTTCAAGTTTTTTAAAGCAAATGACAGCTATATCCTAGGGAGGAATTACATGGCATATAAAACCTTTGGGATTTATTTCCTGCTTCCTTCCTCAGCTCTATCTTCTGCCATTTTTCCAGGCATTCTGTGTTAGTCAGTTGTCCAGCTTACAGTTTACTGAATGGTACATGCACTCTCATGCTTCCTTGCCTTCACTGCTTCCTTTCCTTGAACTCTCATTCGCTTGACTAATTCCAGCGTATCATCCAGAACTGGCCTTGAGTGCCATCTTTACCAGGAAGGACTCAAAGTTAAGTAAGTTTGTACATATGTTAGAACCACTATTATACTGTGTTACCATTGTGTCTGTTACATTATTACACTTTGTTATGATCACCTGCCTGTTGGTGCCACCAGACTGCAATGTCCTTGTGCTTGAAATGAATGAATGATCCCAATACCACTTTATAACCGAAGATCATTCATTTATTCTACACCAAATTAAATTTGTTTTGGAGCTGCCATTTTCAGCTGTAATATGGAACTTATATATAAGCAGCACGTAACTGCAGTGATGTTTTAGAAATCTGAGGGCTGGACTTCAGAACAGAGTGTTAGATCATTTGTTTTTGCTAATGGTGTTGTATGTAATGGAAAAGAGCTAGCCTGTGGATATTTTTTCATTAAAATCCTTAGGGCCTGTTCTTTAGAACAGAAGGGAAAGATTGATTAGATACAATATTTGAAATGGCTACTTAAACTAGGATATATATATACATTTATGAAGTTTGAAAGGCAAAACAAAAATTGAAATAATTAAGTCATCCAAACTTATTTGAAAATTATAATGACTGTGTCATAAGCAAATTTGAACATAGTGAATCTTTTTCCCTCGCTCTGAACATTGTTTTCTCCTGGCTGTTATGAGTCAGGAGTCATAAAGAGAAATATGAGATACCTGTCCATCTTATAATTATATGACAGTAATACTCATAATGTTCAGGTTTTTTGTATCCTTTGTCTTTTCTTATGCCAACCTTGCTACTTTTATTCACCTTTCCACAGTCTGTAATGTTGTGTTTCAGTTAACAGAAATTCCCCACCCACCCCCAATTTTTAATGTAACAAAATTTTAAGAAAACAACCTAGGCACATAACTTTTCTAACTAAAATATTTAAAAACTTCCTTAACCTGTCCACATGTTTTTATTTTTCATATAACAATTGTTGGTTTGTTGTTGATTTTTTTCCTTGCGTAAGAACATTTTTGGAGCTAAGAGCCATGGCCCACATCTTTAATCCCAGCAACTCAGGAGGTTGAGGCAGGATTCTGAGTTAGAAGCCAGAGGCAGCCTGTGAAACTCAACAGGACACTGCCTCAAAATAAAAAATAAAGGGGTTAAGGGTGCTGCTCAGTGGTAGAGCATTTGCCTAGCATGCACCATGCCTGGGTTCAACCCTCCATTAGTGAAAGGGGAAAAAAAAAAAAACTTTTGTGAAGCTGGTGATGTAGCCCAGTGGTGGAGTGCCTACCTAGTATGAAGTAGGACCTAGATTCAATCCCCAGCCCTGACCTTTGAATTTTTTTTTGTTTTTCAATTTAACTATTGCAAGTATGCTTTCTCTTTGTTACCAAATATAATTATGAATGGTGGGTGAGATTGGTTATGTATTATCTTCTGTGTACTCAACACCATAGTAAATACATACATATATATATATATATATATATATATATATATATATATATATATATGTGCAAGAGAAAACAGAAGAATGCATGATCCCTACACCATGGAACCGTATAATCAGTTTAAGGAAGATAGGCATTTGGATACATATACTGTCCTTTGTTGCTGACATATCACTTTGTTGATGATGTTAGGTGCTGTCAAGTTGGAGTCCAACTCATAGTGACCCTCAAAGACTTTTCAATAACTGATTGTTTTGAGATTGCTTTGGGAGTGGATTGCCATGTCCTTCTCCCATTTTTATGGTGCTGGGGCTCAAACCTGGGTTCTCAGAGAGTAGAGAGCAGCACTCTACCACCTAAGCTAAACCCCAGCCCTGACTTATCACTATATGACCTAATTTTGAATGTAGTGGTGCCTACTTGTATTTTTTTCTTTTCTTTTTTCTTTTCTTTTCTCTTTATTTTATTTTATTTTTTCTATTTATTTATTTATTTTTTTTGTAGTGCCAGGGATCAAACCCAGGGCCTTCCTTGCACATGCTAGGCAAGTGCTCTGCCACCCAGATAAACCACCAGCCCACAAGATATTCTCATATAGCTACATGTATTTTTGTTTTGCCTACCCATATATAGCTTTGTACCAAAGAACATCATCACACAGATGAGAAACATGAATATTGGATTGATTTCCATGTTACTTGTAATTTCAGTTTAATATTAAAGTGTGGTATAAATAATCAGCTTGAGGATGCAGCTCAGTGGTATTGTGTGATTAGCAGCATAAGGCCCTGAGTTCAATCTCTAGCACCAAAAAATAAAGTAAAAATCAGGTTTGTATGCAGATTTTATTTTTAAAAATTATTCCATAAATGGTGTCGGTGAGAAGACATGGGTAACCCAGAAGATGCTACCTCTCTAACAGTTATAGAAATTCTATACCAAAATAGGAGGTTACCAAATTATTCCTCACCTGTAGGAAGAAATTAGTCTCAGTGCAGGTCCCAGCAGAACAAATGCCAAATTGTATAGCATTTGGGAGCCTATCATATGTAGCCCCTTGAGGAAACAACTCTTCCTACTTGAACAGTGAAAGGGCCCTTGTAGAACTATTGTTGATGAGAGAGAACAGGTAAGGAGGCTTCAGGTATCCTTTAGGGATCATGTTTTTGGGAGGTGGTAGTTCAAAATCTTGCTTATCCCAGGCAAATGGTACAACAAATTCAGTCCCATTAGTGGAAAAATGTGGAAAAATTAATTGTTGCTAGAAGAGGGAAAAACTTTTGTTAAAAGACTAATTCAGGTACCCTTGACTTCAAAAGATCTTTTTTTTTTAAATCTTAATCATAGGTGCATCATTAGAAAAATATAATTAATTCTTCATGTAATTTTAGTGCCCACATGGAATGGCCAAGAAGAAGTAATGAGTCTTAGTGCCCAAGTGCAGCTGTCCAACAGGTAACAACGGGGCAAATTTGCATGTATCCAACTAAAAATCATACATTATAGCTCACATAATAACTATTTACACAGCATGTACTTGTCAGGCTTCTGTAAAGAAAACTACCTAGAGTGGAGAAATGCAGAAATACAAGGGATATAATGTTGTATAGTCTTTGATTTCTTATCTGATAGGAGATCTAAGAGCACTTTGCGAACATTTCCAGATAACACAGTTGACATTTAGGTTTTTTTTTTCCCCTTGTGGTGCTAGGGATCAGACAAAGGGCCTTGTGCATGTTAAGTAAGCTTTCTTATCACTGAGTTACATCCCCTAACCCCACCGTTGACATTTAAAGGGTAGAACATTTCCCTTATTTGTAGACAGTGATGTACTTCTCTTATATGTAATCATCTGAGGATATTAACAATTTTCTGAATATAGAAGAAAATTTCTCCATACTACTTACAAACTAATATGTATTAATCATACAAATACAACTGGAAGTCAGGTCAGATGTGAATGGATAAGCTATATGTTTGATAGGGGGAAATAAGTATAATGCTTAGTTCTTTGTATCTTTTGTCTTTATTTGGAGGTTTTCCAGAGGTCTGTGCCACATAGGCTGAACTTTACACACTATATATTTTCATGCCATTTGTTGTTTCGTCATCACACAATAACATCCTTTCCTGGAAGGAATGTTCTCTTTCTTATGGTGTAGTGTGAGACACAATTCATTCTAATCTGATTAAATAATCTTGCATTTATACTGTTTTGTTTTGGTGGTGCTGGAGATTAAATTAAGGGCCTCTAGCATGCTGAGCATGTACTTTACCATGAAGCTACACTCCCTGTAGTTCTTAAAAGGAATACATTTAAATGATTGTTTAATTTATATTATTTTTTACTAAAGAGTGTATGCTTATTATAAAACTTCAAATAATGGAGCTATCTATAAAGGAAAGAGTATAAAGCTGGGGTAATTCTGTCTTCCAGAGACAACCATTGATTAGTATCCACATGTCCTCCAATTTGTTTTCAGTGCTCCTACAAATATATTAACTATTTTTATAATAGATTTATGCTTTTTATACTATCTTGTGACTTGTTTCCTTAACGATAAATCTTGGACATCTTTCCATATTGTTTATGTAAACCTACTTTATTATTCTTTAGAGTTATATAGTACTACAATTTGATAGTGATTTGTTTGACCAGTCTGCTTTTGATGAGTTGTTTCCAAATAGAGCAAACATGCTTATATGTGTATCTTTGTATACTTGAGCATTTTGCTATAGGATAAACTACTAGGAGAAGAATATCTTGATCACATGTTGCCATATCTTCTTAAAAGGTTAGATTGCTTCATATTTTCAACAGCAGTTATGGGAATGCCTATTCATACATTTTCCAAAAACTAGCTATCAGTCTTTTTAATCTTTGTCAATTTTGATAAGCTGAACTCATACTTATTGTTTTAATTCCTACTTAGTCATATATTCAGGGTAGTGAACATCTTTTATGTTATTAGGGCATCTGTATTTTCTGTCTGTGAACTGTGTATATGACATTTTAAGAAAAGCTTAAATAATCATTAGATTATCTGTAAGCTTTACTAACAATTGCTATATAACTTTTAATTGTATGTCATAAAATATCAAAATAATACCTTAAACAGAATGTAAAACTAAATGGTGCATATTTTGTACATTTTCTGAGATCATGTTTATTTGTAACCTAGAGCGATGGAACTTTTAAGGGTAAAAGGTCAAAGATCCTGGTCTGTTGGACTGTCAGTGGCTGACCTGGTTGACAGTATTACAAACAATAAAAAGAAAGTGCATTCTGTATCAATTTTGGCACAGGTAATTGTTATTCTCATTCTCCCGTTTTAAACTTTCATATTAACAATATAAAACTAGCAAAACTGCTGTTCATATTCTAAGTCAGGTGTCATCAATATCATCAGCTTTTACTATAAGAAGAGTGTAATCTAAATCCTATCTTATTTAGCTATGGGATATCTGGATTTCTACCAGGTTGTTTTCTCACCCTCATGCAATTTGGGGGAATCTCCAAGAAGTGATTACATAATTCATAAGCTTCTGGTTGTCTGTCATGCATGTCATTTATCACTTCTGCCAAACAAGTCATCCCAGGCTGATGTGCCAGCTATTCTCAGCCAGTCATTGGTCTGCTTCTCTAATTGCTTCTTTTACTACTTTGCTCAGAGGATATATTCCCCAAAGCACAGCTGAGGTGAGGCACAGATGCTTACTCAGACTTTCTTAAAGACCTAGATTACTAGAGGGAAAATATAACATGGAAAAGAAAACTTCAAAGAGGTTACTGTATTTAACTGTGCCCAGGGCCCATGCTTTGCCCCTCTGCAAGGAATCTTACTGCATCTTTTTTCTTAGCCCCCAACCTGCTACCCATACTGCAGGCATTTAGCTTACCTTTCTACAAAGAGGGTGTCTTTGACCAAGTACCTCCTGTCTGTCAAACATTTTTGAAGCAGTAACTTGAGTTTAGAAGACAATTAAACAAAAAATTTTAAGTTCAATTTGTTTCACTTTGTACTAGAACTAGAAAACCAAGAAACCACAGTTTTTATGATATTAATTTTTTTCAGTGCCTTGTTGTTGTTGTTAGGTACCATCGAGTCGGTATCCGACTCATAGCGACCCTCTGTACAACAGGGGAAACACTATTGTCAGTGCTTCTCTGCTGTTCATAGGGTTTTCAATGGCAGATTGATTTTTGGGAGGGGTTTGCCAGGTCCAACAACAACAATCAGTGCCTTAGCTCTATCATAATCCCTATTTTTTCATTCCAGGGATATTATAATATAAATACGGAAGTGTTTTTAAGTTTGCCTTGCATCCTTGGAGCTAATGGGGCATCTGAAGTCATCCAAACTACAGTGAAAGAAGATACAGTGACTGAGAAACTTCAAAGCAGTGCGTCTTCAATCCATGGTCTCCAGCAACAGTTAAAACTTTGATTTTTCAAATGCAATTACCTGAAAGGGGGCAAGGTCATTTAATTTTGCCAACATATATAGGTTTGAAAACTTCTGTATTGTATTACATATCCTTACAAACTCCTTGGTTAAGGTAGATGGTGTCTTGGTTAGGTTTGTAATTTGAATCCTTAAGGAATTAGATAAAGGGAAAAAATCTAATTTTGTTTAGGATTCCTGACATAACTATACTATTCTTCAAACTTACAGCAGTGATAAACATTCATCTGCACTGTACACCATTTAAATGGTACATCCTAAACTCCAAGCACATTTGTTACTGTTGTTAGGTGCCATTGAATCAGATCTGACTCATAGAGACCCTAAGTATAGCAGAACAAAACACTACCCAAACACTGCCATGTACACGATCTTTTTATGTTTGAGCCAACTGTTGCAGACACTGTGTTTCTTCTCATTTTGAGTCCTGCAACATCAGCAAAAGAACGTCCCAGGGACTTTACTCCATTCCCATGATTAAGGTCGCCTCTACTTTGAGGAGGCAACTCTTCCCCCGTCATTTCTTGAATCCCTTCCAGCCTGGGGGTGCTCATTTTCTGGCACTAAGTTTGACAGTGTTTCTCTGCTATTCATAGGGTTTTCAATGGCTAATTGTTTCAGGAGTGAGCTGCTGGGTCCTTCTCCCTACTCTGTCTTAGTCTAGAAGCTCACCTGAAAGCTGTCCACCATGGGTGGCCTTACTGCTATCTGATATACTGGTGGCATAGCTTTCAGTATCACAGCAACACACAAGCCCCCACAGCACAACAAGCTGACAGACATCGGGGCAAAGCACATTTAGCACTATGGAAATACTGGAAAGAAATACATTTAAAAAATTATTCTTTGACATTTATAATAAACATGATAAGCTGAAGGCCCACACTGGGCCTTACTTAGAAAATCTGTTTGAGGTACACATCCAGAGGGTTCATAGCTTAAGACATTAATGTTTCTTTTGTAAAATACAGTTGGTGGTAATGGTAAACATTTTACTTTACTTCTTTAAATTCATTAGCTACCAAAGACTAGAAAAGGATTTTGTTTTATTTTGTTTTGTTTCATTGGTTTTTTGAGACAGAGTCTAGCCCAGGCTGGCCTCAAACTCATATTAGTCCTTCTGCCTCACCCTCTCAAGTGCTGGAATTACAGGCATGCACCACTACACCCAGATTTACAGAATAATTTTCTATGCACTTTAAAATAGTAAAAGGGAAAGTGAAATCTTTAACATATACAGAAAAATTACATGTAATTTCCAGTGGGATTTCATTTCTGAAATTTTTTTATTACCACTTTCTGGGCTATAATAGATCTACAACATGTTATTAAGTTACTATGATATTAGTAGAAGCATAGAGAAATGTGTATTTAGTGGATGTAGATTATGAATAGCAACCACACAGTTTGAGGCCAAAATATGTTAAGGGAGAGAGGCTGAATGAGCTGATGGTTCGGAGAAAATCCTTTAATACCTCTAGAAGAAGCAATTCAAAGAACACATACTTTGGTGGTAGATCAGTAGTATTATTTTCATATATGAAAGATGGCATGTTATTACTGTTGTGACACAACTAATTATAACAGCTAACATCAATACTTTTATATACCAGGCAGTGTGATGAGAACTTGACTGTTTAATTGAATCTTCACCATAACTCACTGAGGTAAGGACTATTATCATCACTTTACAGTGAAAAAACTTAAGTTTTAGTGTCCATGTAGTGTCCAAGGGCCATAACTTAACCATACAACCTCTACCTTCAATAGGTACCAAAAGGGAGAAAAAGCCTAATAGCGTGAATAGTTACCACAAGATGCTAAAGTTGAGGTTTTTGAGTACTACGAAAGATTTACTTTCATTCTCATGTAGGGGCTTGCTTTAAAAAAAAAAAAAAATCACCAAGTGTGGTGGTACAAACCACACTATAGTCCCATCAGCCTGGGAGGCAGAGCCAGGAGGATTGTGTTCAAGACCAGAGGTAGCCTGTATAACTTCACAAGATCCTGTCTCAAAACAAAAAATTTAATAAAGAAAAATGAGATGAGGATGCAACCCAGTGGTAGAGCACTTGCAAAGTATGTATGAGGCCCTGGGTTCAACCTTTAAGTACTGCAAAAAAATAATAAATAAACATAAATGAATTAAAATTAATTTTTTTTAAAGATTGATTCATTGGATTTCAAGATCTGCCCTCAGCAAATAGGGGAGGGCGGTTGTACTGAGATAGTTATTTAGTCATTCAGCTAGTCTTTATTAGGAGCCTATTACATACCAGACACTAATGGTGAACACACATGGACTAAGTATAAGTCCTTGTGGTGCTTACAGTCTAGTGTAAATAACGTAGTAATCAAATCTCACAAATTAATGTACAAAATTGTACATGCAGTAGGTATTGTGAAGTTCAAAGTATTTTGAAAGCATATAATAGGTAAATCCAAATCTGGTTAGGGAGATAGGAACCAGATGGTTTATAATGGCACACACATTCCAGGTAGAGAGGAAATAATCTAATGCTCACCTAGTCTAATAGCAACTAGCTATAATGATGAACTTCAGACATAAAGAAAGGTAAGATTCAGTATTCCATGTCAAGAAAGTACCAAAGGAGTCGAGGGCTGGGATTTAGCTCAGTTAGTACAGCACTGCTCTGCATTCTCCGAGGTCCCGGTTTCGACTCCCAGCACCACAAAAATGGGAGAAGGACGTGGCAATCCACCCCCGAGGCAATCCCAAAACAATCAGCCATGGAAAACCCTATGGGGCTCACTATGAGTTGGATAACAACAATAAAAGGAGCTGGGTGCAGTGGCACGTGCCTGTAATCTCAGTGACTCAGGAAGGTTGAGGCAGGAGGATCTTGAGTTCAAGGACAGAGGCAGCCTGAGTTACTTAGTGAGACTCTGTCTCAAAATTAAGAAAAGGAAGGAAAAAAGAGAAGAAAAGAAAGATGGGCTAGGAGTGCAGCTTAGTGGTGGTGTGCCCTGGGTTTAGTCTCCCAGTATCACACACATAAACACAAAAGTACAAAAGTATTTAATATGCTTGGAAAGATTCCTATCAGATTTAACTGGATTAAAAACCTTGGATGTTTGGGTTGTGCTCAGTGATAGAGGGCCTAACAGGTACAAGGCCCTGGGTTTGATCCCAGCACCTCAATAACAATCAAAAACCTTGGGTATTTGAAGAGATAAGTGTTAGTCCTATGTAGATTATTTTGGTATTATCCTTACTGTTTTTTTGTTTGAAATAGAAAAGTAAAACAGAAACAACCATTTCTTGTGTTTTTTAAACTGGCCTTTTAAAATAAGTGATAACTAATTAGAAATTTGGTAATAAATTTCTAAAATGCTCTTGTCAATAACCTAACTGCAAAATAGTATAAGAGATGAACTGCCAAGAATTCACTATAGTAATTACAAAAGGAACATGTCAATACAACAAAAATTTATTGAGTACCTACAGTTATTCCAAGTGTCACATTCGAATCTGAGTATTAAGGGATGAATAACCATCCTTTCCCTCCAGAAAGCCATACATAGTACTAGTGCTCTGTATCAGATATTTCCTTGATTGTTATGTATTAGCAATTATGTTCTAAATTCCATATTGTAAGTCAAGAAGCACTACCATCACCACTGCCTCACTATGAACTGGTGATAATTTAAAAATCACAATGCTTCTATTACCTTTCATTTTTCCCAAATCATGCAGTGCCTCTTCTGATGATTTTAGTGAGGTTTGCATTTAAATGCTTTTTTGATATTGTAATAGAAGATATATTTCTTAATTTCCAATTTACATTGTTTAAATATCAAGAATAATGAATAAAATAAATTTTGATTTTAAAATCACCAGGTGATACCTGATTTATTAAATGAAAGGAAATTTATCCAGGGTAAGGATTTTTTTTCACATAATTCATACAGCACCCAGAACACTTATTTAGGTGGTTTAAATGTAAAATGAAGAGACTAGATTTTACCAACTGTTTGTAAACATTAAAAAATTACTTTTAGCCAGAAAACTTTTATTTTTTGAGAAAGGGTCTTGCTCTATAGACCAGGCTGACCTTGACCTTGTCATCCTCCTACCTCAGCCTCCAAAATATTGCGATTACAGGTGTGTGCCACCACACCTTTCTAACCAAACTTAAAGCACTATATTACCTAGCAGCCCTCCAATTTTTAGAAGCAGAATTGCTGTACTTGAATGTACTGTACTTCTAGGTAAGCTGTGGCTTTAAGAACATTTTGAAAACCATCTTTTTGAGTGAAATAAAACAGCAGTTCCAGTAGAAGCATTAGACCTTTTAACTGAAGCTAACATGATTAATCCAAAATAATGGTATATAGCCTTTATTGTGTGTTTGTGTTCTACCAACAAATTATAATTTTCCACATGCTTTCAGTTAGACCCCATCTGTGTATATCACCTTCACCTAGATGCCAACTTAAAAGGAAATCAGCATGACAGTCTTGTTCTTGTTAGAGCTATACTAAAATTATGCTAACCCATCATACTTCACATCATGAAACCTAAGCCTTATGATACTTTGAATGACAGCATCTTAAAAAACTGGTGGTGAGGAAGAATAATTATGATTAATAAGTCAGCATAAGAAACTTTTGTGGGAAGCAGAAATTCAATTAAGACCCATTACCTAGCTGAGCTGTGTGGCACACACCTGTAACCACAGTGACTCAGGAGGCTGAGACAGGAATATGCCAAGTTCCAGGCCAGAGGCACCCTGCACAATGCAGTGAACACTGTCTCAAAATACAAAGAAGGAGCTGGGGTGCAGCTCAGTGCTACAGCACTTGGCAAGCATACATGAGGCCCTGGTTCAACTACCTTGTACACACACACACACACAGAAACGCACAATCTCTAATTCCTATTCTTGCACTATACAAGGTGATGATGATCTGTAAATAAGCCTGCTCTCAAGGACTTGTCCTTTAACGGGGGACAGGCTAGTATACAAATATAAGGCAAAGTAGACTGCAGCCTGTATCATATATGGTATCCTGGGAAAGAAATTACTGTCTGGCTTCCTCAAAAAAAAAAGACACTGTACACTTTGTCCTTGCGAACACAGGATAAAGGATTTTTCAAGCTTTAAATCCTCAAGTAAAAAAACATCTGACAACCAGAGAAATCTTGGACAACATCTAATGCAACTCGTTTTTAGAGTTCGGAAAAAACTTAAGCCCGAGTTCAGAAATGCACTTGCCTACCATTCTCACAAGAGCAGGTCAGGCAGAACTGTCTGACGCCAGTTCAGTGTCCTACCACTCGATGAATCACTTAACGCTCAAGCTCTCCGCAATTCTTCCCCTTCCTACACCTGCTTCCTGAGTGTTAGGGTGATTGTGAAACACCTGCCAATCTCATCCCAACCAAGAGTTTCAACCCTTGGAACAGGCTTGCCCTCATCTTTGGGGCCCGATTCGGCCTGCCGAGTCCCGCACACCAGCGGCGGGTTGGTCTGAACCCACTCCACACCCACCACTCCACACCCACCACTTCTCGCGCAGGGGTAGCCCCTTGCTCTCAGCGGGACCGCGGCCTCGGAAGTGACGTAAAGGAAGCGGAAGTGCTGTGGTGGCACTGACTTCCTGTTGTTAGAGGAGGGGGGTGGGGGGCCTGGTCACTTGGTGTGCGATTGTCTGGGGAGGCCCCGCAGCGGCTGACCCTCTGCTTGCGGGGACGGGAGTCGCGAGGTGACCGTCATGGCGGTATCGGAGAGCCAGCTGAAGAAAATGGTGTCCAAGGTGAGGCCGCGACGCGCGCGCGCCCACCACTCCCTTCCGCGCCTGGTCCCTGCCAGCCCGAACCCGCGAGCCTCCCGGGCGGGCCGGAAGCCCCAGTGCGGTCGTCCTACGCTTTCGCGGCCCTCAGGCCCCGAGCGCATGTCGCGTGGGATTCCCTGATACTTGGGCAGGGGAAGTGGGGGGCGGTGACCGTCAACAAAGGCGCGGAGTAGAGGCCGCCTGCCACCTGCCGCCCGCCCATTCTCCGGGAGTTTGGAGCTGTTAGGAGAGCTGTAGTTTCCGTCTTAAATTCTGTAAACAAAAAGAGGGGGTCTGAGGCAATTCTCTACTCCTGTCCCAATCCAGGCATCGGTCAGTTTCGCCCTTCCCTCCCTGGCCCCCAGAAACAAGCCTGCAGCTCACCATCCGTGCGGCAGTGACTGTTGGTTGAATTGGCTTGATTAAGTGAAAACGTCCAGGGACTCCAGAATACCACTTCCTCCCCACCCCTGGTGAAATTAATGGGATACATTGCCGTTCCAGGGATTTACTAAGAGTGACTCCTATTAATTGTATGTTTCCTATAATGCATATTTGTTCGTTTAATTTACAATCCTCACAACCCAACTGGTGTATTTTCCTCATTTCTTTAAAAGTAGTTAGGTATTTTGTATTTTAAAATCGTGATTTGATAATTGCTTCATATGTGGCAACTGACAGCAGAGTGGTTTGTTTGGTTTTTTTTTTTTTTTTTTGTAATTGACCAAAGCGAATTGGAATAAGATACATGCAACGTGGTTAAGAGTCGTCTCTTTTCCAGTTCAATGGGGTAGTTTTGGATACTTTTGTCAAAGTAAGAATTATAGAAATCCGGGGTTTAAGCCAGCTTTCAATTTATAATTATCCCCACAGTCCTTGATTGAAGACTAAATCACCTCAACCTCTTGATTGTCTAACCGTATCTTCTAGATTTCTTTCTTTCTTTAAGTAAGGCAGTTATCCTTATACACAGGAGGTTTGATGGACCCTTAGATTATGACCCAGGTAAAAGTGCATGTTGTAACATTCATATTCAAATATTGATTTCTTTTCAAAACTCCAGTTCACCTTCCTCTAGAAGAACCTGCCAGAATCCATTTACTTGTTACCCGGAGTATGGACTCTCCACACCGTTCAAGATACTCTGGGCCTCTGCCTTGACTTAATGTTTTTTGTTGGTAATGGGGGGTGTTGTTTGTTTTAATATTATTACAGATTTTTTTTTCCTTTGAGTGTTATCTTAACTCCCCACTTAAACATACTGTTAGGTGCCCTCAAGTCAGATTAAACTCATGGCGACTCTATGTACCACAGACATAACTCTCCCTGACACTGTGCCATGCCCCGCATTGTCAGAGCTTCTCTGCTATTCACAGAGTTTTCAATGGCTAATTGGGGAGTGGGATGCCAGGTCCTTCTCATGTTTTTGTGTTGCTGGGGATCAAACCCTGGGCATCAGAGCATACAGAGCAAGTACTTTACTGAGCTAAACCCCAACCCCAACTTAAACATTGCTTTTAGTTAAGGGCATTCTTTGTCATCATTTTATCAATTAACAGAGGTATGTTTATACTGTTAGTCCATCTTCACACAGTAACTTTTTACTTTAGATTGTTCATACAGGCAATTACCTATATTCTTACACAGTATATCTACAGCATTCCTAGAGATTGAGTCACTGCTAACTGGGAAAAAGAAAGGAGATGCATTAAAGATGGCTGTGTACCTCATACTATATTAGGTTCTAAAGAAAAATAAACAATCAGATAAAAACACCTATACTTCTGGAATTTGTTTACATAGAAGCCAGTAAACAACTCAAAAAGTACATTAAATAGTATATTGGAAAATTGATAAGAGCTTTAGAGAAAAATAAAGCAGGAAGAAATAGAGTACTGGGGGGTAAAAACGGAATAGGTTGCAATTTTATCATAGTAAAGGCAGGCCTTTCTGAGAAGAGCTATTTGAGCAGAGACCTGAAAGAGAGAGGGAAACAAGCTGTTGGAACAATCTTGGGGTAAGAACATTCCAAGAAGAAGGAAAAACAGGTGCAGGCCCAGTGCAGTAGCCTGCTTCTGGGAGGCTGAGGCAGGAGGAACACAAGTTTGAGGCCAGCCTAGGCTATATAGCAAGAACCTGTCACAGAAGAGTCCAAAGGCTTTGAGACAGAAGTTGGTCATGCATTCTAGAGAAACTAGATTGGAGTGAACAGGGGAGAAAGTAGTGATACAGATTTAGACATTGAGCATTGAAGGTGTGGGAGATTTTGGAGTGCCTCATCAGCCATTGTAACGACTTTGGCATTTAGTTAGATCATAGTGGGAAACCATAGATTGGTTGTAACTTTTCAGCAGTACTGCTCTAGCTGCTATGTTGAAACTAGACTGTGGAGGGTAAGAGTGGAGTAAGAGACAACTGTAAGAAGTCTGTTGGAATAATATAGGTGAGAGATGCTGGTGGCTTAGACCAAGATTGTAGTTATGCAGATAGTGAGAAGTGCTCAGATTATGGATATATTTTGAAGGTAAAGCTAGCAGGATTTTCTGGTAGATTTTCTGTGGATATGAGGGAAAGAGAGGCATCAAGGATAACTTAAAGGTTTGGGGCCTGAGCACTAGAAAGGTATAGATGAAGGAAGAATAAATTTAGGGGCAAGATAGTTCAGTGTTGGTCATGTTCAGTTTGACATTCATCAGATATCCAAGTGGAGGTATGAAACTGGTAATTGGAAATACAGCACCCTCTTCCCTCACTTATCAACAGGAGATACATTCCAAGACCCAC
This sequence comes from Pedetes capensis, assembly GCA_007922755.1. Classification (NCBI taxonomy): domain Eukaryota; kingdom Metazoa; phylum Chordata; class Mammalia; order Rodentia; family Pedetidae; genus Pedetes; species Pedetes capensis. Next base: position 57,897 of record VMDO01003142.1, read on the forward strand.
AGCAAATTCCTGAAATGAGATGGTCCTGAACCGTGTATAGATATGTATTGTTGTTGTTAGGTACCGTTGAGTTGGTATCTGACTCATAGTGACCATATGTACAACATTGGTGAAACACTTTATCAATGCTTCTCTGCTATTCATAGGGTTTTCAGTGGTGGTTTGATTTTTGGGAGTGGATTTCCAGGTCCATCTCCCAAGCCTACAGCACCTGGTGTTCCCAGGTGGTCTCCCATCCAAGTACTAATCAGCCCTGACCCTGCTTAGCTTTCGAGATCTGACAGGATGGAATGCCACAGGGCTACAACTGCAGGCCATATATATGTATACACACACACACACACACACACACACACACACGTACACATGCATACCTATGGTAAAGTTTAATGTATAAATTTAGACACAGTGAAAGGTTAACAATAATAACTTGTATTGAGATAGATCAGTTACAATATACTTTATTGAACAGGAAGACAGGAGAATTGATGCTTTTGAATTATGGTGCTGCAGATGAATATTGAATATACCATGGACTGCCAAAAGAACCAACAGATTTGTCCTAGAAAAAGTGCAACCAGAGTGTTCCTTGGAAGCAAGGATGGCTAGACTGTGTCTTATGTATTTTGGATATGTAGTCAGGAGGGACCAATCCCTGGAGAAGGACATCATGTTTGGGAGAATGGCAGGTCAACAACAACAACAAAAAGGGAAAACCCTCCACCAGATGAATTACACAGTATCTCCAACAATGGTCTTAAACATAAATACGATTGTGTGCCTGGCACAGAATCAGGGAGTGTTTCGTTCTGCTGTACATAGGGTCACTATGAGTCAGACCCTACTTGATGGCACCTAACAGCAACAACAACAAGTAATAAATTGCTGGCATCACTAATCTTGTACTTTGGGGCCATTATACAGTACAATAATAGTTCCTTGAACACAAGCACTGGAGCAGTTGATCTTACAACTCTGTGATAAATATGCAGAATAGCATATACAGTGCAGATATACTGGACAAAGGGATGATTCACTTGGGGGGACCAGAGGGACAGTGTGAAATTTCATGATGGTGTCACACCATTCAGACCTTCATGCAGTTTAAAACTTGTTGTTGTTAGGTGCCGTCGAGTCGGTATCCGACTCATAGCGACACTCATAGGGTTTTCAATGGCTGACTGTTTCGGGATTGCCTTAGGAATGGATTGCCAGGCCCTTCTCCCATAGTTTAAAACTTAGGAATTATTTATTCCTGGAATTTTTCATTTAATGTTTTCACACTGAGGTTAACTGCAGGTAATTGAAACTGCAGAAAGTTAAGGACAGCTATACATGTCTTGTTGTTGTTGTTAGGTGCCGTTGAGTCAGTATCCGACTCATAGCGACCCTCTGTACAACAGGGGAAACACTATTGTCAGTGCTTCTCTGCTGTTCATAGGGTTTTCAATGGGAGATTGATTTTTGGGAGGGGGTTGCCAGGTCCTTCTCCCAAGCCTACAGCTTCTGGTGTTCCCAGGAGGTCGGTCTCCCATCCAGGTACTAACCAGGCCTGACCCTGCTTAGCTTCCGAGATCTGATGGGATCGGATTCCACAGGGCTACGGCTGCAAGTATACATGTCTAGGGGATGGGATTTACCTCATTTGGTAGAGTTCTGCTCTGCAGTCTCTGAGGTCCTGAGTTCGATTCCCAGCACCACAGAAATGGAGAAGGGTATGGCAATTCATTCCCGAGGCAATCCTGGAACAATCAGCCATTGAAAAACTCTGAGTCAGAAATGACTCCATGACAGCTAACAACAACAACATGTCTGGAGTTGAGGGAAGAAGTTCAGATTGGAAATTTTTAATCTGAGAGCTTTCAATACATAAATGGTATTTAAAAACATAAGGGAGATCACCAAAGGAGTGAGTTTAGATAAAGAGTACCACCAAAGAGTGAACTTTGGGACTCAATAATAGTAATTGTTGTTGTTAGGTGCTGTGGAGTCCGACTCATAGTGACGCTGTATGCAATAGGCAAAACACTACTGTCTGTGCTTCTCTGCTGGTCATAGGGTTTTCAATGGCTGATTGTTTTTTGGGAGTGGGTTGCCAGGTCCTGCTCCCAAGCCTGTAGCACATGGTGTTTGCAGGCAGTCTCCCATCCAAGTACTAACCAGGCCTTGCTTAGCTTCTGAGATCTAACAGGATCAAATGCCACAGTGGTACAGCTGCAGGCAGTAATTGATTAGAAAATAAAAGAACCAGCAAAGAGACAGAAGGATATAGCCACAGAGAACAGGAAGACAACCATTGGTATTCCATAAATCAAATGAAGGACATGTTTTAAAGGAAAGAATTAATTTGGACAAATACCACAGATAGGTTAAGTAAGATGAAGATAGAATTGGCCATTGCACATCATATAGCCAGTATTGCATACCTTGATTTTAATGAAAGCATAGGTGCAAAATACATACACACCACTTTTGTTGCTCAGGCCAAAAACCTGGATGCTAATCCTTGATGCTTCTATTTCCCATCTATAGCACATCTGTCAGAAAATCCTGCTACTTCTGTCTTCAAAGTATATCTACAACCTGTTTACTTTTCACTATGTCTGCAGCTACAGAATGTACAGAATTGGAGTGGAAGTGAAGAGAATTAGTCTATACATTGAGTATCAGCGGCTGCTAACATCTCACGGATGCCTATATATATATGTGCTCCCTGATAGAGAAACATTATCTGTGAAGTGATCTTGCTAAACAGAGGGAAAAAGAAAAGGAAAACAATATAAAAATTATGAAGAACATCATAAATTCTAGATCCAAATACTTATTCAAAGGAACACACATATTAAAATATACCAAGGGAATACAATTAGCAAATTCTAAACCATGGGAACCTCTATAGGACAAATCAACAGGTTTTTTTTGTTGTTGTTGTTTTGTTTTTGGTGGTACTGGGGGTTGAACCCAGGACTTCATGCTTGCATACTTTGCAAGTGCTGGACCACTAAGCTGCACCCTCAGCCCTTTTACTTTTTTGAGACAGAGTCTCCCTAGATTATGCAAACTGCCTCTGGTCTCGAACTTTTGATCTTCCTGCCTCTGCCTCCCGAGTCACTAGGATTAGAGGTGTGCACCACCACACCTGGCACCATATTTTTCCAGTAAATAAATTCCAAGGAATAAAAATATCGATGAATCCATCAGTTGACTGTGAGTTGAAGAGTAGACAAATAAAATGTGGGCTATCCATATAA